>JADRCD010227264.1:2015-13276 GCA_019843815.1 Montemys delectorum
ATTTACATTTCCCTGATGACTAAGGATGCTGAACATTTCTTTAGGTGCTTCTCAGCAATTCCTCATTCCTCAGTTGAGAATTCTTTGTTTATCTCTGTACCCCATTTTTAATAGGGTTATTTGGTTTTCTGAAGTCTAACTTCTTGAGTTCTTTGTATATATTGGATATTAGCCCTTTATCGGAAGTAGGACTGGTAAAGATCTTTTCCCAATCTCTTGGTTGCTGTTTTGTCCCATTGACAGTGTCCTTTGCCTTACAGAAGCTTTGCTATTTTATGAGGTCTCATTTGTCAATTCTTAATCTTAGAGCATGAAGCATTGATGTTCTGTTCAGGATATTTTCCCCTGTGCTCATATATTTGAGGCTCTTCCTCCACTTTCTCTTCTATTAATTTCAGTATATCTGGTTTTATGTGGAGGTACTTGATCCACTTGGTCTTGAGCTTTGTACAAGGAGATAAGAATGGGTCAATTTGCATTCTTCTACATGCTAACCACCAGTTGAAACAGCACCATTTGTTGAAAATGCTGTCTTTTTTCCACTGGATGGTTTTAGCTCCTTTGTCAAAGATCAAGTGACCAATTGGACATAGTACTACCTGAGGACCCAGCTATACCACTCCTGGGCATATACCCAAAAGATGCTCCAACATATAACAAGGACACATACTCAACTTTGTTCATTGCTCCCTTATTTATAATAGCCAAAAGCTGGAAAGAACCCAGATGTCCTTCAACAAAGGAATGGATACAGAAAACGTGGTACATTTACACAATGGCGTACTACTCAGCTATTAAAATAGTAACTTCATGAAATTCTTAGGCAAATGGATGGAACTAGAAAATATCATCCTGAGTGAGGTAACGCAGTCGCAAAAGAACATACATAGTATGCACTCATTGATAAGTGGATATTAGCATAAAAGCTCAGAATTCTCAAGACACAATTCACAGACCACATGAAGCTCAAGAAGAAGGAAGACCAAAGTGTGGATGCTTCAGTCATTTGTAGAGGGAGAACAAAATACTCATAGGAGGAAATACAGAGAAAAAGTGTGAAGCAGAGACTGAAGGAAAGTCTATCCAGAGACTGCCCTACCTGGGAACCTATCCCATATACAGTCAACAAACCCAGATACTATTGCAGATACCAAGAAGTATATGCTGACAGGAGCCTGATATAGCTGTCTCCTGAGAGGCTCTGCCAGAACTTGGCAAATACAGAGGTGAATGCTTGCAGTCAACCATTGGACTAAGCATAGAGTCCCCAATAGACGAGTTAGAGAAAGTATTGAAGGAGCTAAAGGTCTTCGCAACTACATAGGAAGAACAAGAGTATCAGCCAACCAGATACCCCAGAACTCCCAGGAACTAAACCACTAACCAAAGAGTATACATAAAGGGTCATATGGTTCCAGCCACATATGTAGCAGAGGAAGGCCTTGTTGGAGGTCATCAATGGGAGGAGAGGCCCTTGGTCCATGGAAGGCTCAATGCCCCAGAGTAGGGCAATGCCAAGGCAGGGAGGCAGAAGTGGGTGAGTAGGTGGACACCCTCATAGAAGCAGGGGGTGGGAGGATGGGATAGGGGTTTCTGGAGGGGAAATTTGGACAGTGGATAACATTTGAAATGTAAATAAATAAAATATCCAATAAAAATGAAAAAGAAGAAAAAATAAAGTATCAGTTAATTTTAATTGGTAGGATAAAACACCATGACCAAGGCAACTTATAGAAAAAAATAAAAAGTTAATTTGGGGCTTATGGTTACCGTGAATTAGAGTCCTGTCTGGAACTGCAGCTGGGAACTCCCACCCTAAACAATAGTAGGAAGCAGAGAGAACTAGCAGAAAATGGTGTAAGTCCTTTAAAACCACAAAACTGCCTACAGCAAAGTACCTCTTCTAGCAAAGCCATGAATTTGAATCCTCTCTCAAATAGCCACTTACAGAACAAGTATTCAGATGTTCTTACTTATAAAAGATGTCTTATCCAAGCCACCACAATATATGAACACTAATGGTGCATTTTAGGAGTAACATGGGCAAAATAGACTTAATGAAAATGATATGTCAGAAAGAATGGAGCTCTGTAGATTATCCATAGTTGGGTGTGCCATACCACCTCTCTCTCTCTCTCTCTCTCTCTCTCTCTCTCTCTCTCTCTCTCTCTCTCTCTCTCGCTGTGTGTGTGTGTGTTTAGATATTAGTGTAAGTATTTTATTTGTGTTCAGTATAAACCTCTCAACAACTATATCCTCAAACCTGAAATTATATAAAATTTGGTGTATATATAGTGTAATATAATCTGATGTTTTTGATTTCCCCAGTGATCTTTTCTCTTAGACAATCAAGGTCATGGGGTTTAATCACATAATATTCATACCTTGCACTGATAATGAGTGTAATTTCAGGGTTTGTGCCTGCTTTTCTATAGTTAGTGTAAGGTTGTGGGGTCCCCGTGTCTGCTCTGCAACAGGGCTCTGCCACTCAGGGAGGGAGGACCGCAAGAAGTGACTGCGCTTACTGACTGGGCAGGTGTAGGACCACAGGGAAGCCCGGAGACGCTGCTCTGGGGTGAGGAAGCACAGTCTGAGGTGTGGGCCAGGTGGAGCTGGCTCTGGGGGTCCCAGGGCCTGAGACAAAGCCGAGTCTGTCTGGTTCTCAGGCTCTTGGACACCCAGGTACCACTGGATGCTGGTGGAAGAGCTGAGAGTGGAGTAGGGGCCTGCCGGCTGGATCGGACCCAGGGCTGGGCAGGAAAAGAGTGAGGGAAGTCTGGCTTGGTGGTGGTGGTGGGCTTGAGCTTGGGCTTGGCAGGTGGGTTTGGTGGTGGTTGTGGCTGGGAGTGCAGAGAGGCCTTCCATAGGAGATTAGACAGCAGCAGCGGCTCTATAGGTGAAGGCCTTCCCATGGCCCTCCAGGTGGATCCCGATGAAAAGAGGCAGTCCACGGTTTTAAGGCATGAATTGTCATGGTGGAAAGCAGATGAGTAAAATCATACCTCACTTCCCAGGGTGGGCCTGAGATTAAATACCTCTTGCAGGGAGGAGTGCCTGGGAAGAAAGACTTATTGGCAAAGCTTTCCAGGCCTTTTGCTACCTCATTAAAATGGAGATCTGGGGTTCCTAGCATTAGCTCAACCTGGAGCCAGGCTACCTTTCACTGTCCCACAACTTAGCAAGCATGCAATTCAAGTTTATCCTGGGACAGCCCTCAACCCAAAACCTCACAGACCAAGGAGAGTGCTGCTTCCCAATCCATGGTCCTCCAAAGAAAGGTGCGTGTAAGTCTACATGAGCATGCACAGGCACACATACTGGTTGTGTGTCTCCTCTTAGTACTCAACTCCCAGGACTATGGAGCTGAGAATGGTGAGGAAGACATGGATGTGTCTGAAACTTTTAATTACTGACATGTTTCTAACAGAACTCTGTGACTGTATAAGAACATGAAAAAAAAAAAAACCTGGCAAATGGTAAACTTGGCAGAAAGCCCAACATTTCCTAGGTTTAGTTTCCCAGCAAACATTTTTTTTCAGTTTTAATTTTCACCTGTTCATATGATGTACACATTTCCCCCATACTTGGGCATGCCAAATTTTGGTTGATAAGTTGGATTTTATTGTGAGAGACTCAAGTTTTCACAAGCTTGACATTTATTTTTATTCTCTACAACCTTTACTTTTAACTTTCACGTATCTTTCCTAGCTTTCTTAATAACTTCCACTGCAGAATTTAAGAATTACTTTCTGTGAAAACAAAACAAAACATACAGAAAAGAAACAACGAAAGATTGCCATTGAACTGTAGGCATTGGATTTTGTAATGTTATTTCAAGGTAATTCAGGGTATCCACTGTATGTGTCATAAAACATCTTAAATAGTTTTAAACTGGCTATTTTAATCTAAAATATCAGTTTGCTTTTTGGGAGAATTTTAGTTCCAGGTAATAATAAGAATTTAATTAACCCACTCTACAAAACTGGATAACTTTGCCACTCACCATTAGAAAAACACCTGCTTCTGCTTTCTAGAAATAGTTTTTACTTGATCCATGTTCACAGAAAGACTTGTAAGGAGCATTTCTGGTCATTGGCCAGCCACTGTAATTAAAAATATGTGCTGCCATTTTTAAAAGAGATGAAACTGAGATTATTGGTATGAAATCTTGGTAGAGATGATTAACCTCCAGATCAGTAACTTATGAGATAGTGATATTGTGTTGGCAAGCCATTAAAAGATACAGTTATTAGTAAGTATCTTAATCATTAAAAATAACTTTGAAAAAGAAAACAAAACAGAGGCTTAGTTTACAGAATAAGGGGGCACTGCCCTAATGCAGTGGGAAAGCAAACCAAGTTGGGATCCACCCAAAGTTTTTGTTGGAAAAAAAATCAATACATATTAGTCAAAATATACAAAGTTGTAAGCATATGAAGACTTTACATGGGAATGTATGAAGTCAAATACATGATAACTTTTGCCGCTTCTTATACTTCCTCCTTCACTTCTCATCTTTTCTTCTTTGTCTTCCACTGCACATGAGTGCAAATACCATGAATCCTGAAACCCTTAAATTGAATGTGTTAGTTAAATATGATGTTCATGAGTGGAGCTGTCTGAACAGGCATGACAGAGAGCAGGTTTCAAATAGTATCTAAAGACTAACTTTGATACATTTTCCTGTAAAGACAGGGGTGAAGGAAGGCACAAATACAGAGTCCCCCACGTTCCTGCCTACTTTAAGGATTAGGCTTTGAAGCTGCATAAGAAGAAAACGCAAGTGCTATGGTTTTAATGATAAATAACTACACAAAAATTAAGGGCAGGTGAGAATTAGTAACTTTGTATTCCATGTGTACCCTAAGCAGGAGAGACTATCAACACATTTCCAACCATTAAACTGTGGCTAATACCACTGCAGCATTAGGGAGCTGACATCATAGATTTCTGTTGAAATTACAAACTGCAATTGGATGTAAATAGTATTTAGGTCAAGGTAAGTGTGTCAGGGGAGATTTATCCAGCACCTGATTAATTAGAAGTTGATACATTGGAGGTATTGTGACTTTATCTGCAATTTGATACATGCTAACAAAGTAAATAGCATTTTTTTTCCAATTAAGTGTCACAGTGTATACCAACTACAATCTAGAGCAGGCCTGGTGATGAGAAATGAACTCAATGATATGTTTGTTAGGGGGTTGTGTGTTTGCTTTGGTTTGTTTTGGTTTTGGTTTTTAATTTGGTTTTGCTTCATTTGGGGTGGTGGTGGTAGTGTGTGTGGGTCTCATAGGACTTTTATCTGTTCATTTGGTTTTTCATTTTTGTATTTTGTTGTTTTGTGGGGTTTATGTTTTCTATTTTGTTCTACTTTGGCTTTGCTTTTTTTTTCTTTTTTCTTTTTTTAGGAGAAAAGAGAGAAAATATAAAATTGGGTGGGTAGGGAAGTGAGTAAGATCTAGGATGAGTTGCCAAAGGGGTAAATGCTATCAAAAT
This sequence comes from Montemys delectorum, assembly GCA_019843815.1. Taxonomy (NCBI): domain Eukaryota; kingdom Metazoa; phylum Chordata; class Mammalia; order Rodentia; family Muridae; genus Montemys; species Montemys delectorum. Next base: position 7,515 of record JADRCD010227264.1, read on the forward strand.
ATATTATATACAATTTTAATTAAAATAAAATAAATTATTATTTCTTTAATTTATAAACTTTTTTTGTTTTGAGTTAAAAAAAATCTAGGTTTTATTTTACACATATTGTCTCTTTCCCCAAATGGAGACAATAATCAGAATGCAATTGTGATAATGTACACACTGGAATTACATCTTATTTTGTTATAGCAACCTACAGCTTTTAAGAAAAGTAATATCCCACGAGGGATTCTGCATAGTTCTGCTTTCCATTAGTGGCTCTACCATCCTATCTAAGACCAGCTAATATAGCAGCCATGCTGGGTTGGATGTGTTCAATGCTTTGTGTAGAGTTTTCCTGAGCACATTATTGCTTTAAAAGAATGAAATGACTTCCAGAATACAGGATGTTTAAAAGCAATGCTGTATTTTTTTAAGAGTGTGTGAGTGTGTGTGTGTGTGTGTGTGTGTGTGTGTCTGTGTATGCATGCACACACAGACACACACAGACACACACACACACAGACACACACACACACACACAATCATGCTAATTTTCTCCTGATTGCCTAGTTTTTCCAAATAGTGAACAACATAGAAATCAGTATGGTTTTCCTGCTTTGCCCAAATATATCTGTCATTAAGTTCAAAAAGAAAAAATATCAAAGTACAGTGAAGTTTGTGGACTTGAGAGAAAAAAATAGATTTAAAACTTCTAATCATTAAAAAGTTTCTTCAAATTAAGAGACTGCATTTCTCTAAGACAAAATTGGATTGATTTAAGTACGTTTTACTTTTCAAAGGACATGTGTTATTCATTGAAGAAAAAACCAACACAGCATGGCTAAGTTAATGAAGCATACAATTTGGGGACTTGGAACCTCTTTATTAAGCCTCAACAGAATAAATTTCAGACCCCTATCTTAACAGAGAGGTGAAAGTTAAGGGAGAGTGAAGAATTGGGAAATATATGAAAAGGGGTGAGATTCCTGCTGATCCTATATGCTTTTAGCACAAACATTGCTCCAGGTACTAGATAGCAAATACCTAGTCTGGTAATTTCTGCCTACATTCATACAACTTTAAGCATGGGCTTTTCAAGAAAATATTAATACAAACTCCAAATTATTTAAGTCTTGCCTCTATTACATAACAGCTGCTTGTTTCTTGCCTTTGGATACTTTTTTAGTTCATCATGTCAAATTGATTTAACTGAGACCAGATTTGTAAAATATAACTCTGAATTCTGTCACAAAGCTTCCTGAGACAATTAGATCACAAAGGTTGTGAGCTAGTGGATAGATCAATCTCTTGACAGAGCCTTAATATTATCAGAGGGGATAAAAAATGGGAAGTAGAGTCTAGTAACAGAAATAGGTCACTGGAAATGTGAGTGAGGGTTGTCTGTGTCTTGCCATGAGCCCTTCTTGTATAGCAGTTTTCCATTTCCTGATGCTGATATGAACTACTCTACTCTGTCTCACCAAGCTATCCTCATCATAATGGACAAAGACGTTGAAATTGCAAGCAAAATGAACAGTGCTTCTTTTTTGAGCCATTCTTTAATTTGACCACAGGATCAAAACACAATCAGTACAAATGTTGATAGTAGTCTTGACACTAAAACAAAATGGTTCAGTGCAAATTGTCAATAAGGTTTCCCAAGCCTATGAGAGATCCCAAATACTCTAGGGGTACAGGGAGATACTTTAATCTATTTAAAAGGTATAATAACATTTTCTTTTCATTGTAAGCAGATTTTCCCACAGTCCCTTTATGGTTGAGGTGAACATATTGGCTTCCTGTATCTCAAAACTCAATTTCTAGCAATGAGAAATAGTAAGAAGACAAACGCCTTCTCAGAAGACAGATGAATACACAAGAAGTATGGTGTGGAGAGATAAGACGCTGAAAATTTTAGGAGAATCATAATGAAGTACCAGTGTGGGTAGTATTGCAGAAACAAAGTAGGGAAGAAGTTTCAACCAAAGACAGAAACTCAGTTAAAAGTGAAAGTGTAGAATGATATTAATTGTAAGATTTTTCTAGACTAGAGACCATAGGAAGAACAAGATAGAAATTGATTTAAGTTGAAGAAACTTATAAATAGAAGTAATCTTTATAGCCAAACTAATCATATACAGCAACATCTTTTTACTTAGAATATACTTTCTTCACAATGTAACATTTGAAGCACATGACTACTTAGCAGATAATAACACAAACAATATATGGTGAGTTTTATATAAAGAATGACATGTACTTCTCTTTAATAGCTAGCTACAGGTCAACTAGACTTGAGCAGAAGTCTTTGTATCGTCATCTGGACAAGGATACAATGTTCCCTGATTGCGGGACTTTGGAAATTAAAGCACATGAACAATCCTTTTGCACTATTGTAATGATTGTTTATAGTTCTTAAAATAGATAGAGTAAGACAAAACATGAAGAGTCATTTGGAGGAAAGCATGACCCATCCTTCAAGTATGACATCCTTCTTGTCTCTGTGGATCTATTTTCATGTGGCACTTAGAGTACTTGCTTGTACAAACTGGCTTCATTATCTAGTTCCCACACCCAAATAAAACAAATTTTTAAGTATATATATTTACCAAATTACTTTTTCTTTTGTATCTTTACTGCAATATAGTAAAATTTGCAATATAGGATTTTTTTTCTTGGTGCAATCCTAACTCTAAATTCCCCCAGTATTTTATGGCTGTGTCCTCTTTGCTTTTTGCATCATTATATAAAAATTATGGGATGTGTTCCTTAAGAAATCAAATGAAATATAAACATGAAATTTAAATAAGTCAGAACCAAGACCTGTATTTGCTACATACTAATTTTGGTGTTTATAATTTTTCTTATTTACCACCCTATGTATCTATGCACTTTTTATAAATCTATGAATCCATCCACCTTTATGTAAGGTATACAATAATACTTGGGTGGTTGGAAGACAGAAAAAGCACTTATTTTTACTCTGTAAGAGATAATACATTGAATACTTTCATTTTATAAGATTACATATAGTCTCCACAGGCAACCATCTAGGTCTCATTATATAGGTAAGAAACAAGAGTTTTAAACAACATTAAGCAATTGATTTATGGTCAAATTGCCAGAGGAAGACAGGAAGTCACAAATTATGGGTGGAAAGCAGGTGGCTACTCCCCTAGTACTCTACCTTTCCAAAGTCAGTCCAAGCAAGACGGATAGACAGATTTATAGATTTTTTTTCTAAAGTGAATTATATGCCAATGCAAGATGAAAAAACTGGGAATAAGTGTGCTCTAACACACACTCCATACGTAATCAAATATATAATTGTAGAAGGTAAAACAATCCAGAATGTATCCCAGGTATCAGAATCAAGGACTCTCTGACTCAGCCTCCCAAATACTGGGATTTAACATGTTCCATCATGTCTCACTTAGAAGTATAATTTAAGATCCACTATCTGAGTTAAGTGGGAAAAATTGAGTTGCCATTAGACTAGCTGTGATATTTTAATTTCTTCATTGTATTGGACTGTGTTCATTTTAATCTATTTTTATGTGCAGATCAGTGTGGTTTGTAGTGTTGGCAAAGATGTGCAGTATGTGTCACCAACTTCCTCAAGATAACTTATATAATGATTACTGCATGTGGACTATCTTCAGACAAGCTGGTTTCTTCAGCAGGATGGCCATCTGGGATTTTTTTTCCCTTAATTCAGAAGCCAGCAATAAAATGGCACAAATTGTTTTATTTCTAGTTTTAGAAATAAGGTCAGATTAACACTTCTTAGGATAGCATATTTCTTAAGGGTTTCTCCAGTATTTTTCTGTCCTTCTCTTTCCAAGAAAAATGTGACTGAATATAATGATTATTAATTTGTCCCTGTAGTGTTGACTGGCCAATGACTGACTGCCCTGTAAGGACAGGATATCAAACTCCCTCAATGGTGGAAGAGGGCAGATTCAAACCAAAGGAAAAGATAAGCATCATTCTTCCCTCCATCCAGGAAGCAGAATAAATTACTAGGAAATGAGAGCCATGATTCCTTCTCTGCATTTTTCCACCTTGCAGTAAAACCCATCCCTTTCCCTACTTTCTTGCTTCCATGCCCAGCCTTTCATTAGTGTGATCTCTGTAATAACCAAAGCAATCCAACGGAATGACCTCCTGTGGTTTCCACTTCTAGACACAAGCTTATAAGAAAGACGAAGAAGCCATTTAGAGCTGTAGAAACCCAATGCACTGTTTTCCCTCTGATCTCCCTCAGATTATCACCAATATCTAGAAAGGATAAATACGCAAATATACATGAAGCAGGAAGAATCCATATCCTTAATTAAAAATCTACTTGGAAATGTAAGCATAACATTTTAGTACAAGTATCTTTACATAAGAGCATGGCAGACTGAAAGAAGTACATATGCAGAAATGTTTCAGTCACTTTGTGTTTGGTTCTATTGCACACACACATATATGTGTTTATAGAGTATTTGTATAAAGGCAAGCTTGTATGTGCATGTATGTATGATAGAGTGTAAACATTTGCATGCCAGAGGTTATAATCAGGTGACTTAGTGCTGCATGTTTTGAGATATGTCACTTCAGGAACCCAGCGATATGCTTAGTTAGTTGGCTAGGCAGCTGGAAGGGTTCACCTCTTTTGACCCTTCAGTATTTGAATTATAGTTGTGAATGCACAGGATTTTAAGAATATTTTAACTATCACATGTGTGCAATGTGTTTTGATCAAATCCACCCCCAACACACACACACACACACACACACACACACACACACACACACACACAAAACTACCTTTGCTCAAACTCAAACCTGAAAGCCCAATCACTTCTCCCTCTCAACAGTGTTTTCTTTTTGGTAAACACATTGAGTCTATTAGCACTGCCATGGGTCCATATATAAACATCCACTAGAACATGGACAACCTACCACATCCTAAACAGAAACTAGCTCTCCTCTCAGCAGCCATTAACTACATTAACTACATATACCCCCTCAGCTATGGGCAGGGCTTCATGAGGCCTTTCTTCATTCCTGCCAGAATTTTGACAGATTGGGTTTTGCACAGGTCTCTTGCATGCAATCATAGTCACTTTGAGTTCTCGTGTGTAATGGCCCTGACAATTGTATAAATCACTGTTTCAAGCAGTCCTCCAAAACCTTGGCTCTTACACACTCTGATGTGTGAGTGATAACAACTTGATTGTTACACAAAAGGCACTTTACCACTGAAGTGTATCCCCCAGCACTTGATTTTAATCTTTTGTTCATGACTTCTTCAGTAAAACAGGAATAAATTCCCTACCAAATATAGGACTCAATATATACTGCAAGGAAAATGATAAGCATACAGCAGTCATTCATTAACTGACAGCTTATCATGATGTGAGCAGTCTCATTGTTGCAGTAAAGAAATATATAACACTGAAACTTATGCTAAGAAATATAAACCATCTACAAGCATTTAATGATTCAAGTTATTTGACCTTTTCATTGAAACTTAGATCATTTCATTCAATTATTGATTTTTTTAAACAGGCCAATTCTCTAAGCTAAGCAATTAATTTAAAATGTTTAATAGGAGTGTAATTAAATTCTCAAATATGCTCAAACTGGCAATATTTTCATTTTAATGATTATCACATTTCTTCTTAAACTCTGTTCATTCACAATTGCTTTCCAAACAGAAGTCATTCCCAGGGTGTGATAGAATCTTGAAAAAAACATATGGAACATCTATAGAACAAATTATTTCTACA
>JADRCD010227268.1:0-16731 GCA_019843815.1 Montemys delectorum
TATGATTATGCCTCTGAGTTCTTCAAAGAAACAGGACAACTAGGACATGTGGATATACAAAAAGAATGAAGAGGCTAGTAGGTGCCAAGTCTACACTGGGATTTGGCAGGATGAAGCCCCCAAAGAGCCAATGATGGGAGTTCAATTCAAAAATAAGCTATGGAAATGTTTACTCTTATTAAATGTAAGCTGGGGTTTTGTTCAGTTCATACCTTCTACTGATTATATGAGGCCCACATAAATCATGGGAAATAATGTGCTTACTTAAATTTTACAGACTGAAATGTTACTCTCATCCAAAATATTTTTAATTAATTCGTAAGATTAATAACCATTGTTTGTAAAGAGAATCTATGGTATAACATGACATGAAGATACTTAGAGTTTCACGGCATTGGTGTCGTATTGAGTAAAATAAGAAAACCCAAAGGTCCAGCTACAAAAAAAAATCATCAATAATTTTTACACAGGAAAGTTTTAATTATGGTTTTGGACTTCTATTCCAGACTTCATTTTTTTTTCTTTTTATATGATTTCTACTCCTTTATTTTTGTAAAAATAAATAAATGTATTTATTTATTTATTCATTATCTTTATTTTCCAATATCAGCCCCTTCTTTCAGTTCCTATGCCCCAACTTCCCTTCTCCTTCTCTAAGAAGGGAGAGCCCCATGGGTATCACGCCACCCCAACCCTGTGGCACATCAATTAATGAAAGATTAGAAATATACTTTCACTGCTATCAGTCTTCACAAACCGGTTAGGGGATTAGATACACAGACAGGCACTGGATTCAGGGATAGCCCCTGCTCCAGTTGTTGGGGGACCCACATGAAGAACAAACTGTGCACATGCTACATATATACAGAGGGACTGGGTTTAGTCATTATCACTCCCTCGTTTGGGTTTAGTCTCTGGGATCCCCCAAGTGTCCAGGTTAGTTGACTCTGTTGGTCTTCCTATGGAGTCCCTATCCTCTTCAGGTCCCTCAATCCTTCCCCCAGTGCTTCCAATGACATCTAACGTTTCACTGTGAGTCTCTGCATCTGTTTTGGTCAGCTCTTGGGTAGAGCCTCTCAGAGGTCAGTTATTCTAGGATCATGTCTACAAGCATAACAGAGCATCATTAATAGTGTCAGGAATTGGTTCTTGCCAATAGGATGGGTCTCAAAAATTTTGGGCCAGTCATTGATTGGATCATTCCCTCTGTTTCTGCTCTTTGTCCCTGCACATCTTGTAGGCAGGACACATTTGGGTTGAAGGTTTTGTGGTTGGGTTGCTGTCCTTTTCCTTCCACTGGCAGTCCTGCCTGGCTACAGGAAGTGGCCACTTAAGGATCCATATCCTCCACTGATAGGAATTTCAGCTAGTGTCACCCCCATAGATATTAGGTCTCTGACTTGTCCTAGAAATGCCCCACAACCAAGTTTCTGTTTTCTCTCTCCTGTTCTCCCTACACCTGTTACCCCCAACCCTGTTCCCTTCCTCATCTCCTATCCAACCCAGATCATACTCTATATCTACCTCTGATATTTAATTTATTTCCCCTTTTAAGAAAGATTCAACCATCCTCCTTTGTGCCTTCCTTGTTCATTAGCTTCTTTGAGTATGTGGATTGTAGCATGGTTATCTTATATTTTATGGCTTATATCTACTTATCAGTGAGTACATTCCATGCATGTCCTTTTGGATCTGGGTTATCTTATTCAGGATGATATTTTCTAGTTCTATCCCTTTGCCTACAAATTTCATGATGTCCTTGTTTTTAATAGCTGAGTAGCATTCTATTATATAAATGAACCACATTTTCTCCATATATGATCTCTGTTTTAATGTTTTTCTTTTTTATTTATTTTTGCTCATATAATACATCTAACTGTAACTTTCTCTTCATTTACTTCTTCGAGTCCTCTTCTACCTCTTCCTTTCCCCAGACCCACTGCTTTTCCATTTATCTTTAGAAAAGAGAAGAACTCCCAGATAGATCAAATGAACATGATATAAGAAGATGCAATTAAGACTAGGTACAAACCCTCATATCAAGTCTAGGTGAGGCAACTCTGTGTGAGGAAAGAGCCCAAAGAGCAGGCAAAAGAGTCAGAGACAACCCGACTCCCATGGTTAGAAGTTCTACAAAAATCCCAAGCTAAACAGCTACAGCATATATTCAGAGGACATAGTGTAGACCCATGCAGGCACTGTGACTGTTGCTGCAGTCTCTGTGAGCCCCTATGTGCCTTGTTTAGTTGATTCTGTAGGCAGTGTTTTTCTAGTGTCCTTGACCCTTTGGCTCTCCCAGCATAATGTTTGGCTGTGGTCTCTGCATCTGCTTCCATCAGCTACTGGAGGAAGCCTCTCTAATGTAGATCGAACTAGGCACCAATCTATGAGAATAGGAGATTATTATTAGGTATCATTCTTTGAGGGCTCTATTCTGTCCTTCTCTGGGCCCTCAAGCTTCTGGTTCCTGGCCTTCCAGACAGTGCTGGCATGTACTCCTTCTTTTGGCTCATGCCTCAAGTTAGACCAGTTATTGGTTGGGCCACTTCCACAAGCTCAGAGCCACCATTGCCCCAGCATATCTTGCAGGCAGGACAGATTGTGGGTAAAAGGTTTTGTGGCTGGATTGGTGTCCCAGTCTCATCACTGGAAGCCTTGCCTAGTTACAAATGTCTGGTTCAGGATCTATATTCACCATTACTAGTAGTCCTCACTAGAGTTATACTCATAGGCTCTAGGAAGTTACCACTGCACTAGGTTTCCACATCTCCCCCTAAATGCTCCCCATTCCAGTTGTCTCTTCCTATATTCTCTCCCTCCCTCCCCAACTTGATCCCTTCTGTTCTCATCCAACCTGCTTCTAGTTCACCAGCAAAATCAATTCAATTTCCCTTTCACATGGAGATTCATTCATCTCCACTAGAGCCCTCCTTGTTACTTAGCCACTCTGGCTCTTCAGATTATAGATTGTCTTTCTTAAGAGCCAATATCTGCTTATAAATGAGTACATATCATGTTTGTCTTTCTGGGTGTAGGTGGTTTTGCTCAGAATGACTTTTCACATCATGTAGGCCGCTGTATTGTCCCATTGATGATGTATAAAGCTTCTCAGTTTCATGAGGTCTCATTTATTAATTGTCAAATCTTAGTATCTCTGCTATCCATGTTCTGTTTAGGAAGTTGTCTCCTGTGCAAATGTGTTCAAGACTACTCCCTATTTTCTCTTTAATCAGGTTCACTTTTATGCTTTATATTCACATTTTTGATCCACTTGGACTAGAGTTTTATGCAGATGGATAGGTATGGATCCATTTGCCTTCTTCTATATGCAGACATCCAGTTAAACAAGCACTGTCTGATGAAGGTGCTTTCCTTTCTCCATTGCCTATTTCTGGCTTTTTCTTTAATCAAAAGTTGGGTGTCCATAGGTATGTGGATTTATATCTGAGTCTTCAATTCAATTCCATGGATCAATGTGTCTGTTTTTATGCCAATACGTTGTGGGTTTTACTACTATAGCTCTGTAGTACAACTTGGAAGCAGGGACTGTGATAACTCTGGAGGTCCCTTTATTGTTCAGGATTGTTTTAGCTATCCTGGTTTTTTGTTTGTTTATTTTTCTATATGAAATTGAGTATTGTCTTTTCAAGGTCTGTAAAGAGTTGTATTGGAATTATGATGGGAAGTACATTAAATCTGTAGATTGCTTTGGATAGAATGGTCATTTGTACTATGCTAATTCTACCAGTTCATGAGCATGGGACATTTTTTCATCTTCTGATATCTTCTTAAATTTCTTTCTTCAAAGACTTGAAGTTTTTGTCAATTTAGTCTTTTTAAATCACACTTGTGCAGTTGAGTTTCTTTAACCTTCATTGTTTCCTATCCTAAGTTATCACTTAACTATTTTATGAGATTTGAAATCTATAATAGCTCACCATTTTGTTTTGTATCAATTTAATACTTATATGAACTTGCTTTCCTTGATAATTTAAATTACTGTCAATTTTCTATGTTATAAATAATGTTTTAGTGAACATATTCATAAACAGAAATCTCTACTTTTTAATCATATTTCTTAGTTAAGAACAATAGATTTGGGAGAATGGATATTTTCCTAAATGACAAATAGGATGATCAGAACTGTAGGTTTAAATTGCTGTTGAGACTTCTTTTCCTACATTAGTAAAATCTCTATCTTATTAGAAAGGAAGAAGATATTTTATGATGAACTGCAGAACAATCAAGTCTCTAGAACAGTTTTCTCATACTTCATTGGACATTTAATAGATTTTAGTGATTTAAGCTCATTTTCTCCAAATGCTTATTATTCTTCATGGATACTTTGTAGGAGGCAGTATTGCTTAGCGAAATCACATTAGTCATATTTAGGGACAATATTACTGATATAACTGTTCAGACAGAGAACAAGTATTTGACTAAAGGATGCTGGTAGTCATGAGGACTACTTACATAGATAAAGGCTTTGATTAATCAATAAGAACTTTGTTAACTGAATCTCCCGTTTCCTCTAATAGAATGCTTTAAAAGATGCAGGTATTGTGACAATTTGGGTTGGACGATGCCTTCTGTAGCCTTAAATGTAGTGTTGTATTCTGGAAGATTATGACAGAAACACAGAAAAATTATGGCAAACGTGTTTTTTGGGTTCTTTTACTTTCCTTTGAAAAAAGGAAAGATGAAATTTAAAATTGCTTCTTTATCTCTTCTAATTTGTATTAGTTCTTTGAAATTTTCATACAACAAATATATTTTGATCCTATTCACTCTCATTCTTCCATAAACTCTCAGATGTACCTCATGTCCCTATCTGCTCCTCTACAAAGACTCTCCCACCTCCACACATGTCTCAGAGACCCAGGAGAGGACTTCAAGCAAGAGCAGATGGGAGTATTAAGTGTTTTTGTATTAAGTATTAAATAAATATTCAAGTACTTAGTAATGCTGACTTCCAGGTTCAGAAGAGCCTGGATCTTCTCAGTATCCTTTATTTGTCATCCCCCAGGCTAGTATCCTGGACCATACAAAAATAATAGCTAAGGATTACCCTGTGAATTAGCCTGCAAGTCGAGTTCCTCTATGGTGTCTGCTTCAAGTTCTTGTTTGACTTTTTTCTATGACTTTCATCACTAATAGACCATGTCCTGAAAGTATAAGCTAACTATACCTACTCCTCACTTAAGCTGCCTTCGGTCAGTGTGCTTTATCATAGCATATCATTTTTTTCTGTTCTGAAAGGAATAGAACAGAAATCCTCTGGGTAACTCCATTTGATAACCACCAGTACTGTCTTTCCTAGGTCAGCATCACCTCTGCACTACCTTCTTCAAATGGCTTCCTTCTCTAATGTAAACTTACCATATCTTTCTTGACAGAGGAGATTATAGATATCAAAAAGGCCTTTACTTTGTATGTGATTATATTAGCACCATTTTAACTGCCCCACGTGATTCACTAGGACAGTACTCCAGGCATGGGACAGGCCAGACATTGGGCTTCTACTAGAATGCCTACAAAGGCTATTTTATCCTTAGTAAAATTCATTTTCTTCACTTGTACAATGGGAAGATGATACATACAAGTCCTTCTTGGAGTTATGGTGACTATTCAAAAGATAAGCATGCAAGTTATTGAGGTATACACTAAGCCAGCTCTACTGCTGTTACCCTCACTTTCCGCTGGAGCTTCCATAGGGTCTTTGTTTTAACAGTCTCTTTATCCTTGTCTTTGTTTTTCATTAAAGCACAAGAATATTTTCTAATCCAAGGCTTGCCAGACTTCAAATAAAAGAAGCATATTTTGGTTTACCCTCCATACGTTTTCAGAGCCACCTCTGAAATATAATTTGTGTATGGACATAAGCAACAAAAACATGTTTGCCAATTAGAAGCAAAGAGGATTGAAAGTGGTAGTAAGAGGTCCTTGGCAAGTAACAGTAGCACTTTGGGGTGACCTGAAAGGAGGAGGTATGGAGACAGAGTGCATTGTGGAGAGACATACTAGCAAGGAAATAAATTTTGTAATCCCTGTCTCTACATATTTCTGAAAAAAGTCTGCTTTTACAAACAAAATGTATAGAAACTTCTCAATTTGTAATGTGTTATATGCACCATATGTACTAGGATATAGTATCACATTTATACATCACCAGCCCAGGGAGTATTCAAAATTTAAAATCAGAAGTTCAGTTTCTACTAAATAGCTATCACATTCATATTGTCAAAAAGTTGAAAAATGTTAACTTGAACTATAGAGCATTGATCAAGTTCTGGATATTGTTGACTGTGTGGAGCTTTTTTTAAATGTATAATTTAGCTACAATGTTTTAATTAAAATATTATATTTAAAATATTTTTCAATTGTGTTTGTTTTAAGTAAATTTTTAGAAGTTGAGACAGATCATTAAAGGTAGAATTTACAGTTCCAAAACAAGGCACCACAGATGGTTACTGACAGAACTTGCACTGAGTACCACAACAGACAAGGTAGAGTATATTAGTCTTCACAGGCTGTCATTATAAAGCAGAATAGAAGGAATTAGTTGCATAATAGATGTACTTTCTCTAGGTTCTGAAGGCTATGGATTCATGATCAAAGAGTCTTGGAAGTTGGACTTTTGAAGGCTTTCCTCCAGCCTTACATATGCCTACCTTATTCTGTCCTTATGGCCTGTCCTCCTTATGAATATTCAGGAAGAAATCTCACTGAAAACTCTTCCTATAAGAACTCTCATCCTTTGAACCTTGAGGGCCCATTCTTCTGATCTCATTTAATACTAATTCTTCTGTAGAGACCTCCTCCACAGATACACTGACACTGAAGCTTTGGGCCTCAGTATGTGAAAGCTGAACCAATATAGGCCATCAGTGTGTGACAAAAAAGCTGTGATATATACTACAGCAACTAATTCAAGAATGGGAGTGGTCAGTCACAGGACTTTATGAAACTATTTTTAAGTCTACATTGGGAGAATATACAGAAGCAGCCGGTAAAAATGAAGAGGAAGAGTGGAAGGTTGATCCAAATAGGAGTAACTATTTGAACAGTCATAGGAAGAAAGAGAGAACACATGACATATTGGAAGGAATAATAAGTTTGTGTAGTGAATACTTACAATAATGATAAGAGGTTGTAGGTAAAAAGTACATGGAGCAGGCTGAGGGTTAGAGAGGCAGGTGGATTGAATTAACCTTGAAATCTATGTTAAAATTGATGTCATAACCTTAGAGAAATGAGAAGATTCTGTAGATCTTCACTAAACAAGGAGGGAGGGAAGAAAAGGAAAGAAAGAAAGAAAGAAAGAAAGAAAGAAAGAAAGAAAGAAAGAAAGTAAGAGAGAGAGAGAAAGAAAGAAAGAAATGAAGAAAGAAAGGAAGGAAGAAAGAGAGAAATGAAGAAAGGAAGGAAGGAAGGAAGGAAAGAAAGAAGAGATTGATTTGTACAAGGAGATTTATTATGGTAATTATATAACTATTTTAGAGGGTGAGAATTCCAACACTATAATATCTAGAAGCTGGAAAACCAGGTAAGTCAACTCTATGCAAGACTGGAAAAATCTAAGATTCAGGAGTTTTGCTATCCAGAGGCTAAAGATTCTTTTTTTTATTCATTTTATGTATATGAGTACACTGTTACTGTATTCAGACACATCAGAAGAGGGCATCTGATCTCATTAAAGATGGTTTTGAGATACTATATAGTTGCTGGGAATTGAACTGGGACCTCTGGAAGAGCAGTCAGTGCTCTTAACCTCTGATCCATCTCTCCAGCCCTGGAGGTTAAAGATTTTATTCTTAACTTTTTTTCTCTTATAAAATTTTATTTCTTTATTAAGATATTTTCTAAAATGATTTAATTACCTCTTTTGATTAAATGATATCACTGGGGTTTTGTTTATTAGAAAGATTTTCTTCATTCTTTTGCCCTTTTGTTCTATTTGTGTATGTGTATGCTTGTATATGTGTATATGGGTATGATTGTGTATGTGTATGGTTGGGTGGATGCAGACATTGGTGAAGGTAAATTTTCTTTACTCAAACTACTAATTCAAGTGCTGAACCTCCTTTTCTAGAAATATTCTCAAGACACATTTACACATATTTTGCCAGCTATTTTGGCATGTCATAATCCAATAAATTTGGTGCATAATATCAACCTTCGTAGGAACAACAGACTTTTGTTTCTGGGAACAGTGGTTAGTCTTCATTCAAAGTATAGGAGATAGTTCCAAGGCATTATGCTAGGAGAGACTGATGGGAAAGATAAGTATGTAGCTAGCTAGCTAGGTAGATAGATGGATAGATACAGATAGAGAGATAGAGAGATGATAGATTACATAGATAAGCACACAGATAGGCAGATACTTTCAGGTATACACGTATAACCTATCTTAGTATCATTCAAAAATCCCACAAGGCGTGTAATATCCCCTTTTCTATTTCCTGACTTCTACAGGCTATTTACCACATTCATTTTCCCTAGACCCTTATCTTAAACGTTGTTTTTGAGTCAATGGAACCCACCCTTTGGAAGAGGACACGTATTTTGTAAAGAGTATCCATATAAACATGTCTTAAGCTTTGTCGTACTCATAGAATTGAATTAATCATAATCAGGAAATGTTTTCTTCCAAAATTATGCTGTACTTAAATATGGTTGAAATAATATGCCTATCATACTCTAGAAAGTTGAAAAAAACATTAGCTAAATATGTTATGTTAAGCCAGATTTGCTTCTTGCTGAATGTAGATAATTTCTCTGCTGGATATAGAGCTTACAGAGAGTCTCACGAATCCCTTCATCAATAACTAAATCTATACTATCTTCCAAGCATCAAACAGCTAAGAATGTAATCATTTTAATTTAATGTTTTCAGTAAGTATTTAAGAATTTCATACTATGTAATTTGATCACAGGCACCTCCTACTCACCCCTCTAATTATTTTATCCACCATCTTCCCACCCATTCTAATTTTGTGTCATATTTTTAAAAATAATCCACTGAGTCCAATGTATGCTGCCCATATACTGATGAATGTGGGGCCACTGAAACAATGCCTTTTGGACATAGCAGGATGACTGTACTCATGAACAGCTGTGGTTGTCTGTAGAACTGCACAAAATGAAGCCAGTCAATATTTTAGCATTCTTTGAAAAGTAGCTCATGAGCCCTCACCCATATCACAGGAGCTATTGACAGTTGATAGCTTCTGAGAAGGGAAGCATAATTTTTTCTTTAAGGATATATTGTTTTTAGGTAAAAGACTTTTTTGTTCTCTTTTAAAGCCATCATCAGAGAGGCTTCCTGAAGCAGCAGATGGGAGGAGGTAAAGACACCTACAGCTAGACATTATTCAGAGAGATATAAACTGGAGGTTTCCATTGGGTCCCTTGATTAGGAAATCCAGGGATCCCGCAGAAGCAGAGCAGGAAAGACTGTGGGTATCAGAGAGGATGATGGATACCAAGAGAACATGACCCACCAGGCCAACTAAGCAGAACTCACATGGGCTCACAGAAACTGCAACAATAAGTACAGGGCCTGCGTGGGTCTAGATCAGGTCCTCTGTGTATATGTTTGTTAGCTTGGTGTTTTGGTGAGACTCCTAAGAGTGGGAGTGGGTGTATCTCTAACTCATAATGTCTGTTCTTGGGTTTCTTTTCCTCCTATTGGATTGTCTTGTCTAGCCTCAATAGGAGAGATTTTGCCTTGTTTTATTGTATGTTGTTTTGCCCTGTTTGGCTGTTATTTCTTGGAAGCCTGCTTTTTCCTGAAGTGTAAAAGGAGGGGTGTGAATCTACGGGAGATAAGAGTATGGGGTAGCTGTGAGGAAAAGAAGGAGTGGAAACTGTGGTTAGGATGTGTTGTTTGAGAGAAGAATGTTTTCAATTAAAAAAGTTTTAACTGTACTGAAATGATGACTTTATATTACATAAATGCACTAAACAAGAAGAATACATGATAACAGAAAACTTATTCCACAGGAGGTATATTAAGTTAACAATAAACTATCTCTATAATAGCAAATTCATCTCTATTGTGTCTCAGCTTACAGGGTTAGGTGCATCTAGCGTTTATTCTGTCACTATGGAATATAAAATGAATGTTCTTTGAGGAAACAGGTAAGACTGATAGTGTGCCTTAATTTTCCTTTTTTCTTTTCTTTCTTTCTTTCTTTTTTTTTTTGATTGAAGTAGTTCTATTCTTTTTGAAGTAAACACTAAACAGAAAGACCAACATGACAATGAATACCCAATAACCATTAGGGAATTGAAATACAGAGTTGGCACATGTAAATGAAACTGCTCCTTGACAGCACATTCTCCCTGCTAAAATGAACTTATCTCTGAAACAAAACACTATACTTGTATTTTAAGGGATGTAGGAGTAGGGAGAAGGTTATCCTGACATGCAGTGAATTGCTTGCACCAAATATATCTTTGACATAAAATTATCTATATGAGAAATTTTCCCCCCTCTATGTTTTGTTCTCCCCTTTCCCTCCTCTACAGGGAGAGAAAAGTGGGGTTGTGTCTCATTTTAACTATTAGAATAATGTCCACTCATGGTGCTTTTATAATATAAAGTAGCAGTCACTAAGGGATGAGAGATCTCTGTTTCTTAGAGAAGCCACTCACTATTAAAAAAAACTGGATTTGTCCCAATGGATAAAGCAAAACTGTTGAAAATTAATTTCAGATCCATCTCTTACCTCCAGCAGTTGCTGTGGAACTTCCAATCACATTAGTGCCTCTTCAGCTTGAGCCAGAATTTATAGCATAAATTCAACATTTTTCAATTCTTAATCAACTCAGAGGTCATTCTCTTCAAAGTGGAGCTTTGTTGCTGCTGCTACTGCTGCTACTAAAAAAAAAAAAAAAAAAAAAAAAAAAAATCAATGATGGAGAAAGGGTGGCTGCTTTCCTGCTGCCACAGCTTGAGCACAAAGTGTAGCACTCTAGGGAAGGGAGACACCCTTACACCCTTTCAGCTGTAACTCAGAGAAACTTGGTTTGACTATCAGTGTGACTTTTTTTAAGCATTAAATATAAGTATTTATTACTTAGTTCTTTCAAAGTTTTGTATAACCTGTTTTGATTATATTCACACCCTTTCATCAGCTCTTCTCAGATCCACCCACACATCCCTACCCACCCAACTTTGTGCCAAAAAAAAGTTTATGCTGCCCAAATATTCTTGGATATGTTATATTTCCTTGTATGATAACCTTACCAAGGATTACACTGTTAGGGAAAACTGACTCCCTTCTCGTATCAGCTAACAGTGACTAATATCTTCGTAGCTAGGGGTTGGAATATTATGCCCAATTCATATTTCTATGCTGAGATTTGGTTTGGCTGTTTGTGGATTTAGATGTGGAACTCTCCATAGCTCCAGCAGCATGTCTACCTGGATGCTGCCATGCTTCTGACCATGCTGATAATGGACCAAATCTCTGAAACTGTAAGCAAGCCCCAATTAAGTGTTTTCCTTTATAACAGTTGTATGATCATAGTGTCTCTTCACAGCAATAGAACTAAGGCAAAATATTTTATAAAAAGGAACATGACCTACCTTTAAATCATCATTTGCAACCTGTGACACGTTCTAATTTTATGTCCCAGAAACCTCAACCATATCTAGGAAAAAAAATCAGCCAGTCTATGTAACTTTATTGCTTCTAATCCATGATCCCTTCTGACTTTTCAGAGTCTATGGGGTTTTTTAATGCATTTAGTCCTATAGTACTCACCAGATAGTTCCACATTGTTCAGTGGTTAAACAGCAGCTGTATAATCCTAAACTATTTACTTGGACCCTAATGAAAGATGTTGGTTCTTTTGACGTATAAATATGTGATCATTGTTAGAATTATTGGCAGGGTGATTTTGAGATAAGGAATATGATGATATTGTTGAAGTATAGCAATAGAAGGAAGTCTAATCCAATCACCAGGGAAAAGTTTTCTATTTTAATTTATGTTGTTGTGATAAAATACTGTGACCAAAACAGCTTAGGAAGAATAGGGTTTATATTAGCTTCCCAACATGTAGGGAAGTCAAGGCAGTAGTAACTTAAAATAACTATTTATATAACTTCCACCTGGAGAGCAGAGAGAAATTAATGTGTACATGCTAACTTTATTGCTTGTGCTCAGCTAAATTTTTCTAGTCTCATGAATTTCAGGACTCTGAGCCTGGAGAATAGTGACACCCACAGTGGGCTGCGTCTTTCCACATCAACCAGATTTATTAAGAAATCCTCAACAGACATACCAACAGGCTAAACTAGTGTAGATAAACAACCGCTCATTGGAACTACCTTTTCTGGTGATTTTTGGTTTATCAAGTTATAACTTAAAGCTAACTATCACAATCATTAAATGAGAACTTGATAATATCAAGCTCTGTATGTGTTAGTATTCTGCTTAATATTTTCATGGTACATTAGTCATTTTAATATAATCATGCTACAAGTAAAATGGCTCAGGTTACTTGAGTAAAACTACACAGAGTTGGAGGCAGCATTTAGATATAGGTATCTTATTTTTAAAAGCACTCATTTTTATGTTGCTTTTCCACCTCTTATAATTTAAGCTTTAAAGTATTATAATTCTTACTTGTTGGAGCATTTATAAAAAGCATTAGGAAGCTGAAAAGATGTTTGTAATCATCTAAACAATGGATACAAAAGCCTAGAGTGTTGTAATTGTATCAATATCAGCAAAATTTTTTTATCACTAAGCTTAGTGCTTAGAACATTGAAACTAACACAATCTAAAAGACTGACAAAGATTAAATAGTAACCACTACTGTACGTTTATGAATACTGGAAATACTTGGATAATTTTGGATACTTTTTGAATACTGAAAGATTTTGAATGTTTTGACATTATTTCTACATTATTGTCAGCACAAACCACCTTTTTTCAGTTTAGTTATCTATTACTTCAATATTTAAAATCTCAGTGGAATCATATGTGCTAAAAAGGAATGAAATATGTCTGTAAGTTGACAGCCTGATCTTCCCTCAAATCTGTTTTTTATAAAATGAATAACTTCTAGGGTTGGCAAGATGGGTGAGTGAAAGTGCTCACTGTCAAGCCTTATTTTGTTGTGCAGAAGCCACATGGTAGAAGACAGAAACAGACTCCAAATATTGATCTTTACAAGTGTCCTATAGCACATCTCCCCCACCCCCCAATATAAATTAAAGTAATAGAAGATGGTCAATATTTTCTTTGGTCTAGGGGCTTGGAAAATTTATTCTACCCATAGATTAAGAATTAGGAATGAAGTAAGATACTTGTAATCTATCATTAATGGCTTCTAGAGGAGGGAGAACCATTTTATTTTTAAGGACAAACATTCATTCCGAAATGATCAACCACATATGCATGTGAGGCAATACTAATTGAATCAATACAATGTAAATGTGTGTGTCATTGTGTGTCTATGTGTCTTGTGTGTCTGTGTCAGTATGTGGATGAGGGAAGCAAGAATAATTATAGAAGAGGTAATGAACTGAAGAGTGTAATGTCAGGAAACGAGCGGAGTTTGAGAGGGGAGAAGAAAGGGTGAATATATACAAATATAGTGTACTTGGGACAATAAGAGGAAATAAAATGAGCAAGTTAAAAATATTTGAGTGGTTATACAGCTCAAAGTAATTATTCTCCCATCTCTCTGAATCTAACAGTAGCAAATAACTCAGTAGTGAGAGGATGGGTCTCCCTGAGCCCTTCCTCCATCCATGCCTGACCATTGATAAGCCTGTTCTACCAATAGTCAGCTCCAATGCAATAGTCACACAGATATTTCTAGATCATTAAATGGGTCACAAAATACAACCAAGATATGATTCTATGAAGGGGACTGGGAGGGATAGTGAGGTTGAGGCTATAGCATTAATTCTAAAGTAATTAAAGCTTAATAAAGTAGGTTGGGTCACTCTATTAGAAGTGATTAATAAATGAAATTATCAGATGACCGTTTCTGAAAGAATTAAAGTTTAAACAATCGTATCTTTCTCAAATAAGTAACTAAAACAAAATTCATCTATTTAACCTCCCTTCATTTATACATGAGAAAACTAAGCCTTTGTAGTTTATCAGCATGTCATATGATGGCCAACAATGGTGTTAAGCTGATTTTGCTTACTCATTTGTTCATTCATTCATTCATTCATTCATTCATTCATCTAGCAGTTTTTAAGGCCTATCTGTATGGGAGATAGTAGACTAACAAAATCATAACACATTATTTAATTGGCTTATTTAAGCAATATAGAAGAATTTTGGCGAGTGAGTGTAAGTGAAGTCCTGGAATACTTTAATGAGAGCTTAATGGACTATTCTATGAAGAGTTAAAAAGGCCAATGGTGATAGAAATAGAGATAATAGGGGTTGGATAAAAGGCTTAGCAGTTAAGAGCATTGGCTACTCTTCCAAAGGACTCAGGTTCAATTCCCAGCACCCACAAACCAATTCACATCTGTCTGTAAGTCCAGTTTCAGGGAATCTGACAATTTCACACACAGAGACTGATGTGCAGAGAAGAGAATAATGCTATAAGTAAGTAAGTAGATAGACAGACAGATAGATAGATAGATAGATAGATAGATAGATAGATAGATAGATGGTTTGGATGGAACAAAATAAATGTAGATAGTGAAGGTTCAGTTCATCACGAGGTTTCAAAGAAGAACAATCAATCTATTAAGAAGTGGGTTAGACACAGTTAATTTCATATTCTAGAAAAGCATCCATTGTGTCAGAAAAGTTTAAAAGATGTTGAATTTAAAAGTAGTGAAATGATTTATTTGCTGGAAGAAATTTCATTTTTTTTATAAATTAATTTATTTTTTACACTCCATATTCCATTTCCTGCCCCCCCATCCACCCTCTGACTGCTCCACATCCCACACCTCCTACCCACCCCCTATCTATACATGGATGTCCCCAACCCCCACCCCACCTGGCCTTTAAACCCCCTGGGGCCTCCAGTATCTTGAGGATTAGGTGCATTATCTCTGAATGAACAAAGACCCAGAAGGCTTCTACTGTATGTGTGTTGGGAGCCTCATATCAGCTGGTGTATGCTGTCTGTTTGGTGGTCCAATGTTTGAGAGATCTCAGGGGTCCAGATTAGTTGAGACTGCTGGTTCTCCTACAGGGTCACCCTTCTCCTCAGCTTCTTTCAGCCTTCTCTAACTCAACAACAGGGGTCAGCTGCTTCTGTCCATTGGTTGGGTGCAGATATCTGCATTTGACTCTTTCAGCTGTTTGTTGGGTCTTTTGGAGGGCAATCATGCTAGGTCCCTTTTTGTGAGTGCTCCATAGCCTCAGTAATAGTGTTAGACCTTGGGAGCTCCCCTTGAACTGGATGGTGCTTTGGGCCTGTAGCTGGACCTTCTTTTCCTCAGGCTCCTCTCCATTTCATCTTTGTAATTCTTTCAGACAGGAAAAATTACAGGTCAGAGATGTGACTGTGGGATGGCAACCCCATCCGTCACTTGATATCCTGTCTTCCTGCTTGAGGTAGATTCTATAAGTTCCCTCTCCCTACTGTCAGACTTTTCATCTAAGGTACCTCCCTTTGATTCTTGAGAGTCTCTCACCTCCCTAGTCTCTGGTGCATTCTAGAGGGTCCCCCCAACCTCCTATCTCCTGAGGTTGCCTGTTTCCGTTCTTTATGCTGACCCTAGGGGCTTTAGTCCTTTTCCCTCACCCAATACCAGATCAGGTTCCCCTCTCCTCCCCACTACCCCCCATCCACTTTCCCTCCCAGATCCCCCCTCCATCCCCACTTGTGATTACTTTCTTCTCCTAAGTGGGACTGAGGCATCCTTACTTGGGCACTTCAGCTTCTTGGACTTTTTGAGTTCTGTGGACTGTATTTTGTGTATTCTGTACTTTTTTTTTAAATTAATATCTATTTATAAGTGAGGATATACCATGAACATCCTTTTGGGTCTGAGTTACCTCACTTGTAGCTGCCTGCAGCCACACACATGAACGGGTCTTCTGGAATGGGAGTCAGAGCCTGAAAAATTAAGGGTACTAGAATGTGGGAAGGGATTTGAAAAAATGAGACCAAGGCATGGTGTGCTTTCAGTCCGCAATCATTATTGAACTCCTCTTTGTTACAAGCAGGTAGGTAGAGCAAAAACCCCTCCCACAGTCTGTCAGCAACCCATGGACAAATCAGCAACTTCATCTTCAGGCTCTGGAAGCAGGACTTGCAGCCTAACAGGAACTTGGAGAGAGGCTTGGCTATTAGCAGGAGCTTAGAGAAAGGTGTGTCTATTTGTGGCAAGGGAAGGTCTGACAGAACCAGCTCTCAGCTGGAGGAAGGTCACACTCACTCAGGATGATATTTTCTAGTTCCATCCATTTGCCTGCAGAGCTCAGGATGTCCTCATTCTTAATAGCTGAGTAGTATTCCATTGTGTAAATGTACCTCATTTTCTGTACCCATTCTGTCGTGGAACACTTAGGTTGTTTCCAGCTTCTGGCTATTGCAAATGAGGCTGCTATGAACATAGTGGAAAATGTGCCCCTGTGGCATGGTGGGGTATCTTTTGGGTATATTCCCAAGAGTGGTATAGCTGGATCTTCAGGTAGATCCATTTTCAATTTTCTGAGGAACCTCCAGATTGATTTCCAGAGTGATTGTACCAGTTTGCAATCCCACCAGCAATGGAGGAGG
>JADRCD010227269.1:0-21953 GCA_019843815.1 Montemys delectorum
AGAGAGAGAGAGAGAGAGAGAGAGAGAGAGAGAGAGAGAGAGAGAGAGAGAGAGAGAGAGGAGAGACCCCAGGGAGCCCATTCCCAGACAGTAGCTGACCATAATCTTGCAGCCGGAACTCAGTTCCCTCCTTGAAAATGATGCTGGATGATGAGGACATGATCTCACATTCTTAATGGAGGATGCGTTGGAGGCTCAGGGGGGAAACGGGAGGATTCTGATCTGCTCTCTGGGATCTGCTGTCTTCACTAACTCATCCTATGTAAGTTTGTGATGTGTCAAAGAACTTAAGTGGGTCTTCTCACAGACTCCTAGAAGCAAAGCCCTAGGATACCCAACAAATTGGTGGGATAGCAGTTATGTAACAGTAGTAAATCATTGCTTGCCAGAGAAAACGGGCTTCTTCGACTCAGCTGAGCTGTCCTCCTGGAACCCAAACACACAATATCTGGACAGAATGGGCCCTTATCACATAAGGATTCCCTTCCCGTTCAGGGGACCTGATCTGCTCAAGAGATCCTGAGCATCTCCAAGGGATACAGCTTCCCCGGAGGATGACAAGTTGGCTAGTCTGACCCCCTTCCTTTGTTTCCCCATGTAACCAGCTGGTTCCCTTGGGGGTAAGAACAGCCCAGGAAGGCTGAGGAGATCACACAGCAGCGCTTAGCCCTACTCTGAATGGAAACATCAAAAGGACTCCAATTTTGCTTACAGCTCAGAAGGAAGCTTGATGCTCAGATGGGTGGAGAATCCTCTAAACTAACTAGGGAATTGTGCAGAGAGCCCTCAGAATTACAGCCAGCCCTGGAGAAATAAAGGCATGTTCATCTCTCCCGGTGAGACCCAGACCTTGGCAACAGAGGATCTCCCCGGGGCCTCACACGGTAAGAAAGGGCCCTAGAAGGGCGTCCCTGCCCAGCGCCCCAACATCCAATATCCTTGCCCGTCTTACCGTCCCGTCCATCAACCATTTCTGAAAATGGGCCCTGCCCGGGGGCGGGTGCTCTATATCCTCAGCACACTGCAGGATGATCCAGTCCACCAGCTTGTTCTCCAGGTCCGCGTCATACTTCTGCTCAATCTTCTCCTGCACCTCTCGGCTTAAGCCATAGCTCGGACCCCTGTTAGCCATCTCTGGAAGAGAAGAGGGGACACGCGCGGCATCCACACAATAGCAGCCACAGGAGCCCGCGGGTTTCCTGAGAACCCGGCTGGGATGTGGCAAGGAGACCGAACCCAGCAGCAGCAAAGCGGGCAGAAAGCCGGGCGTGGTTTAAATCAAGGAGCCAATGAAGCCAATGGGGTTTCACCTACAAACGCGAAAGAAAAGCGCAGCCACGCGCCATGGACTCTAGAATAAAGCCCCGGTCGGCCCATAGGGGGGCTGGAACCCCCCTCTCAATCCTGCCTGTCAGGCAGATCGGATGATGTACGTGGACTCACTCGTGAGTCTAAACCCCCAGGCAGACGGTGGGGGGTGGGCGATGGTTGCTTGCTTCCGCTCTCAGCAGCACTTTGCTAGAGCTTCCCAGAGCAGGTAATTAACAGGCGGGAGAAAGGATGTCTCATCATTCGGCCTCTGATGGCGCGAGGAGCCTGGAAGCAAGGCGCCCTGATTTGATTTTCTCACGGCTGAGGAGGGTCAAACCAGGGCTGTTGCTAAGAGCCCTCCAAAACCAGCCCTCTCCTAGTCAGGCCAGCCCGCCTGCCTCCCGCTGGGAGCTTCTTTCTCTGCCGCACAATCCTTTCTTCTCCTCTGGGGAACCCAGCTTTGTATTCCGAGGCCCCACACAGCTGCCCGAGGGGACTTGGGCCTCTGGGAGGGTCTATTCTGCTAAGTGCCCATCTGCCAGGAATAGCCAAATCACTTTAAGCCTGAACTGAAGTGACAGTTGTTACAGGACAGGATGGGGTGGGGGTTGAGGGGGCACTGAAAGCTGCAACCATTTACTTAAGCTGTCAACCCAGTTTCACCCAGAAACTTGCAACCCTTATTCAAGGGGTAAATCTCTTAAATGTTATTTTAAACTAAAACATATAAGACAAATTTTCTAATTAAACAGACGTCTGTCGGTACCCTAAAAGTTTTGGTAGATTGCATTCAGTGCACAGATATACATGCAAGCAAAACGCTCATGCGCATTAAATAATTACTTAAAATTAGTATTTTTTAGAAGGTGAAAAAGTCTTAGAACCAGCAAGAAAACTGAGGCTGGAACGTCAGGCTGGCTCCAGGTAATAAAACACTGTGCTTCGCAAGAGTCTGTGGTTAGATTTTCCAGTAATTTTAAGGGTCAGTTTGTAAATTTTGTCATCTTTAGTTATTGGATTACATAAGTAAATTATATTACAAAGATGAAATATCCAAAATGAGTTGCTCTTTGTTTTTGTTACATTTCTCAAAAATGTATATTCCTTGAGGATATTTGTATCCAGGTATGCAGCAGATTAAACACTGTATAATTGTAATGGTCCTGGACATTTCTTCTCCACGTTGCTTTCAGGAGTGCCACGGAGGCAGCTTGAAACTGGTCCTGATGAGAATCCGTATCCCAAGGATGGTGGCAAGTGCCAACAATAAAAAGCCAGTTGTTAAGCACTTACTGGCCTTTACACTGATTTGTCATGTAAGAGAATTTGATTATTTTCAGGAGAAAGAAAACCACCAGAGCATCACTGGCTAAAAGGCAAGAGACTCACTCACTCATCTGGCTGATGGAGCTGACGTAACAGTGGTGCTATTTTCTGCAGAAGGACTCACAGGTAGGGTGGTACACAAAGGATAGAGATAACAAAAAGTTGGTCCTGCTACTTTGAGAGGCCCATGGTCCGTCTGAGATCATTGGGCGACTGTTTTATAAGTCTGGCGCTCAGGAGAGCCATCTAATTGGTAGACACTTGAGTCATCTGCTTGGTAGGTAGGAGTTAAAACCATAAACCTGGGTGATGTTACTCAAGGAAGTAACATGAAAAGACTGTCAAGGCCAGAACTAAAGGAAAATTAACATTACGAGCTGAGCAAGGAGGGAGGAGGCCCGGAGGAATTCAGGCACCTTGTAAGGGCTGTTTGAGGACAGATAAAGAAATGATGCCTAAGAAATTCGGTTCAAACTCAAAAGTGTTTGAAAGAAAGAGATTGGAGTATCAGCAGAGGATTTCCAGGCAGTAAATTCTACCAATGATGCACAGGCAAAGCACTGTCATGGCAGAGAACATAGGAACCAACATCCTGGAGTAAGAGGGATAGGGCTGAGTCAAGGGCTGCAAAGACAGACTCACAGACTTCAGACCTCGTGTTGCTAAAGGCTGCGAATGAAGAAGACCCAGTGAGCTTCATTAATTGGTAGAAGAAAGCTAACCTCTCTCTCAGTCAACCCCTGAAAACACCAATGTAAACAAGGTAAAATGGGAAATAACACGTTCCCTAAAATACACATTTAGTTTAGAAACTTGCCTGCATTTTTCCAGGGATAGTCTGGAGATTCTATTTTTCTCATAACTCAAGGAACTCTAGTTCCTAGGGATTCAACACCATTTTCTGGCACTTAAAAGCATATGGGCACATGAATTCATAAAGATGCACACATATAAACATAAATATATATATATATATATTTTAAAAAAGAGATCTTCAAGAGTCAGTTGGCCCTCCGTATAGAAAGATTCCACTTTGAAGATCCAAATTATATATATATAACAAATAAAACAAAAACAAACAAAAAAAGACAAAAAATCCAAACACAACCAAATACAACCCCAAAACATAAACAAAAAGCAAAACAAAAAACCCTTGTCTGGACCTGGACCTGGCACAGCAGTACAGTGCAGGCCTGTCATTCTAAGACTAGAAGGTTGAAACAGGACCACGAGTTCAAGACCATGCTTGGAGGAAAAAAAAAAAAAAAAAAAAAGGTGAGAGAGATATTATGTTTTGAAAATGTAATTTTTCCTTATTGTCCTCTAAGAAATACATCATACGAAATATTTATATTTGTCTTTGCATTGTATTAGTCTAAGCACCCTAGAAATGATGACTTGTTCTAGGGCTGGGCATGGACTCTAAGCAAATTCTCCTCTGCTCCACATGAGGAACTTCAGCCTCTTGTAATTCTGATAGCCTCAGTGGGTGCTGGAACTAGCCCTGACACCGCCAGCAATGACCGTATTTAGCATTCACTCGCTCTTTTTTCTTCTAGATAATGAGTTTTTGCTCTTCTTCTTTCTTTCGTTTTGTTTTGAGGCAGAGTTTCTCTGTGTAGCCCCGATTATCTTAGCACTCACTCTGTAGATCAGGCTTGTCTTGAACTCAGAGACCCACCTCCCAAGTGCTAGGATTACAGGAGAGCACCACATACTCTTCCAGCTGTTCCAAATCCAGTGACCATTTGGCATGCTCACTTTAGGGGTTGTCCTGGGAATGGAAACACTCGTAGCTCTATCACCATGCTTTATCAAACTCAGTCTTGCTC
Source organism: Montemys delectorum (assembly GCA_019843815.1). Taxonomy (NCBI): domain Eukaryota; kingdom Metazoa; phylum Chordata; class Mammalia; order Rodentia; family Muridae; genus Montemys; species Montemys delectorum. The sequence continues at coordinate 4,470 of JADRCD010227269.1, forward strand.
AGAGCTCTGTCTCCTTCAGATTTTTTTATTGGCTGATTAGGGACTTGCATACCCTAAAACCACAAAATTGGAAACCATAATATACAATCAAAAGACAAGTACAATTAAAAAAAAAAAGGCCAAAGTAATAGGAAACAACAAAAAAATCTACAAAAATATCACTGACTTATTGAGTTTTGTGTTGGCCATCTATGTTGGGCATGGGGGCCTACATCTAAGTGTGGTTTATGTACCCAGTGAGATTCCATTGGAGAACACTAAATTTTCCTTTGCAAACGGTCGTCAATTGGAGACAGCTTCTTGGTTAGGGGTGAGAACTCTTGTCCACTCCCACTCCAACCCTCTCAGTGCTGAGACACTGGGTGGCTTGAACCTATGCAGGCCCTGTGCATGCGACCACTGTCTCTGTGAGTTCTTACATAAGTCAATCCTATTTTGTCTAAAGACACTGTTTCCTCAGTGTCATCTATCTGCTTCTTGCTGTTAGTCTTTTTACATCCTCTCCAAACAGTACCCAGAAGGGAAGGATTTGATGAAGACACCCATTTAGGACTAGCTGTCCCAAAATCTCTCTGTACATTGTCCAGGTGTGGGTCTCTGTGTTAGTTCCTATCTACTCTAATGATGGCTGAGCACTTACCAACGGGAATGGTGGAATGTCACTTTACTGCTGTTCTTTCAGAACAGTGGTTTGGTTAGGTATGGGTTCCATCTCTTAGAGTGAGCCTTTCGGCCAATCAGAGAGTGATTGACTACTCCCACCTATGCGCCACTATTATCCCAGTGTATCATGCAGGCAGGTAACAGGGCTCGTAGCAGGGTTGGTGGTTACCTTTTCTTGTGTGGTAGCATTGAGTACTTTCACTTCAGAACCACGGACACTAGTCATTAGGGGTGAAAGCTTTAGACACCAGCTCGACCTCCCTGTGTTCAGGGAGATATGTCAGAATTGTCTTGAGCAATACGACCCTACCATGGATTTGTGGCATAGCCTTGGCAATAAATAGCCTGAGTTGTTTAAGGGTTTCCATGAGGCCCCTTTGGCCAAAAGTTCAATTAGATGTAACTGGAAGTTTCACTTGATGGTGAAAATATCAATTTGATTTCATTTGAATTCTGTGATCTTAACTCCTGCCAAAAGAAGGTTTTCCTTTTGTTAACACAAACAAACAAACACTGGAATAAACAAACACTGGAAGGCCGGGGGAGGTGGAGGCACTGAACATCTGCATAAACATGAAAAATACCAGTCCAATTTGAGATCTTCCTGTTAGGAAATCAAACGTCCTTTGGCTTTAAAAGCCTCACCACTTCCTTGCTTCCTTTTTCTTTCCTATAGTATTCTAGGTGGGCGACCATCAGTTTCTCACTGCATGTTCCATGCATTAGACAAAAGTCAGAAAGTTAGCACCTCTGGCACATCGTTATTCTAATTGCGTTGTGCTTCTTTACTAGTTAAATCTATTATGTAGGTTTGTATCATTTTGAGACTTGGAAGTAAGGCACAAAGGGCAAAACTGCTGTTACAGATTTAGTAGATGGGCTGGGATGTAGCTAAGCTCCACTTTGTACTTTAAACTTGTAAACTGCATCAACACATGCTATGGGTCTCTCACCTTATGGGATACAGCCCTGAGCCAAATTAGAATTTTCGGGGTTAAAGTGTCCTATGTGTTACATTGACAATGCTGACTCTCCCACCTCAATACACTTTAAACCCCAGAAAATTCTAATGGGCAGGGACTTCACCCCTTTCATTTTCCAATATCTAGCCTAAAGGGTCCCCGAATGGTCCCATTCTAGCTCAAAGTAACAAGGCCACCAGGATTCACTGACCCCCATCCCCCAATTTTCTCTGGGATAAGGGACAGTCATGGGTTAGTTTAACTGTCTGTGTTATCAGTGTGGGCCTGTGTGCCACAGGCTTTCCGTGGAGATCTCTGGCCCGGCCTGGTGCAAGAGTTCTGGAGAAGGGAAGTGAGCATGGGCAGGGAGAAGTTGCTTTTGCCACTGCTGCTGCTGCGGTCGGCTTCATCTCCAGCTTGGTCGTGCCTTCCAGGTCACTTGGTTACTTTGTGCTGCCCTGCACTGAGTAGGGTCACCCTGCACTGAGAGGCAGTTACTAGCCAGTGAGGAGTGTGGTGCAGCTTCAGGCAGCATTTTGGGAGAGTAGACCCCTCCCCAAGTGTTACAGCTCTTAGAACAAAAGGCTCAGACAACGACGGAGTATTTCTCGAACACCTTTAATTCCCTGGATAGGATTTATATACAATTTGGAGGGTGATTCAGGGTTCGACAGCAGGTACTTCTCATTGGTTTGGACTGAGAGCTTGGGGAAACCGTTATTTGCATGTAGGAAGGCTGCTAATATGTGACCAATATTACACACATCTCCTTCGGAGCTGTGGGGGCTGTAATTGTAACAGGAACTAGGGGCCCAGGAGGTGTGGTCCAACACCTTCTGTCCCATGCAGGCAGAAATTACCACCTACCAGGTCTCCAGGGTTCCAGACCTCTTGCTCAACTGGGACCAGGTTGCCTGCACAGCCTACCGCCCCACATATCAGAGGCCCTGGAGACTACCTTAGGTGGACAGGCTTGTGAGAATGCACAGGACTCACCATACAGTTCTTTCACTACTGATTTACTAGAGTGAACGGATCCAAAGCAGAGTGGGCAAAGGAAAAAGGCACACGGGGTGAAGCCCAGGGAAACTGGGGGTAAGCTTCCAAGAATCCACTCTGGAGTCACACAGCCGAAACTGGGTCTCCAGCAAAGAGTTCTAACAGCTCATGTGATACCATCCACAAGAAAGCTTATTAAAAGTCGGTGCCAAGGGGTTTTACCAGACTACTAAGAGGTAGTCTCTGCTCCACATATATCAACATTCTGGGGACCTGGTAAGAAAGCGGGGTTCAGCATAAACCAGTGTTTGCAGAGTTGATGTAAGCACAGTGAGCTACTATGCTCAGTTCTGGCCATAGTAGGAGTCCCCGAAACCCAAGTTCCCAGACAGACAAAAGCCAACTCATAAGGTATGTTTCTCAGGATGATCTGCCAACCAGCTGCGACACTTTCCTGCACAGAAATTTTATCGCCTTTTTCTTCACTGGCTATAGATACTATGTTTTTTAAATTGTCCTTTCAACCAGGTTCATTGTCTGCTGATTCTCTCATTTATGAGATAAAAATTAAGTCTTTGACATATTTTATGAGTTATGTTGTCATGTTAACATAGATAGATATAACCCTTGAGGGCTAAAGTCTAGCTAAAATTAATAACTAAAAAAACCACAATTTAATATAAAGGCTAATATATGCTAATTCCTTAGTAATTATTAAAAACCATGCCTTACACTAGTGTTTCATCCTTACTGACTCTACCTTTCTGCCACTCAAAGTAAAGTGGTACCCACCCAACTATTTGCACTTAAGCCAGTCTAATAGTATTCCCCAAAGCAGGGTTAATGCAGAAAGATCATCTTCCTTTTAGTCTAACCCATCATTATATAAAAATACATCATTAGATGAATACCATTTAACTATAAGAGCATGTCTGCAGGAAAATGGTGGAACTGAGATTATGTAAAAAGAAACAGATTAGATATGGAAAGTATTTTCTCTCATATGTAGAATATAGATTTAAATTCACACATATATTGCATGGCTGGTGAAAGTAGACTGTGCAGAGAAGGCTCTAAAGGATGTTAGGGGAGCATGGTGGGGGAGGGAAACAGTGTCTATGTTTTCTCTCATACAGACCATGGCTTGGAAGTAGAAGGGGCTTGAGGGGAGAAGGGGTGCGGGGGAAGCAGAGAGACTGAGACACAGCAGAGCAACAGGAGATGTATAAATGAGGTAAACTGGAAATGATATTACCCATTATTTTATATATAAACTTAAAAAAATTAAAAATCTGGGAGACTTCCATAAGAATGGCAATTCAAAATTTAGAAGTATCTTTTACATCACAATAAAACTTAAAAACCAGTACTTTTAGTTTTAAATATAGCTGGCACCCTCATTTTTCCAACTTAATTATGCTTCAGACATTTTTAGAATCATTTCACATTTACTTGAATAAACATCTTCCTCTATTTTGTGAATTGCATTTTAAAAATCAGAATTTTACAAACTTCCATATATAATGGTACCAGACAAAACCCCAAATATTCAAGCTTTATTGTAGAAGAAAGGAACACAATTAAGAGCTGGCACAGCTAAAGTGTACATAAGAAAGGTAAACATCTCTTTAATAAAAAAATAGGTACTATTTTAATGGGAAAAATATCAAAGGAGGACAAAAATTTCCAAACAGCAGCTAATACTTTTGTCACAATCTGTGTATTTGTGCAAAGACATCATTAAATAAATACATATCCGCTATTTACAAACTAAAAGAGGGAAAACCCTGAAGTAGCCGGGTCTTTGATTTACTACCATACTTTCAATCTTCTGGACGCATTAGAGTGCATACCAACCACAAATGTGATTCTAGGGAATCATAGTTGAAAGCTTGTCAATCAAGTCATCAATAGTACAAATAAGCAGCTGAATATCTGCTTTTTCCTTCATCCTGTGATCACTTTGTTTGCGGAGGATGACATCTACATCTGGGCTGACTAGTCGGTCTGCAACCTGCAGGGATCTATGCCAAGGAACTATTTCGTCCTTCATGCCATGGAGCAAGCGTACAGGGCAGGTCACAGGAATGGGGCTGTGTAACAAGCAGTGATGCTCCGCTTCTTTAATGAAACTGTATGGAATTCTGTAATAGCCTTCTTTGTTGTATTGAGATGGCAAGGACCACTCACCTTTCATTTCTATTTCCTTTTGCATCTAGTGGAAAAAATAAAAACATGAGTATCAACAACCCTTTAGCAGACTTGAAGAGTCTGAGGAAGGTAGTCCTCAAGTAAAAAGACAGGCAACACAACACAAGTGCAGCAACAATGATCGACATACACTGGACCAGGAGGGGTGCACACCTTTAATCCAGTGTTCCTGAGGCAGAGGCAGGCTCATCTATCAGTTTGACGCTAGCCTAGTCTATAGAGACAGTTCAAGTTCCAGGCCAGATAGAGCTACATAGGGAGACCCCACGAAAAGAAAACAAAGATGAATTACTTAGATGTAAGGTGTATTATATATATATTACTTCACACAATTCTGGTAACAATTCTGTAATTATTCTACTTTTACAAAGGAGAGTATTAAGGCTTGCAGTTAAATATCATATTCAAAGCCAAACACAGAAAATGTTTTAGCTATCAAGCAAACTCAGATCTCCCTATTATACAAGCTCTTATGTCAAGTTCTGCTTGACCCCAACTGAAAGGGAAGACAGAAGGGAAGAAAATTACAGCAATTTCTGGAAATTGGTACCAAGATACTGATGTTTATATAAGCCAAATCTTAGAATAATTTATTCTTGAAATTTCAAAACAATCACCTGTACACTTAGGTAGTTTCTGGTTGAAAGTGTGTTATTGTTTATTATTATCATTATCACTATTATTATTGGTAGCAGTTGATAGTGGTGGTTTTTCAAGCCAGGGTTTCTTTGTGTAGTCCTGGCTGGCCTGGAACTCACTCGTAGATCAGGCTGGCTTCTAACTCTGAGAGATCCACCTACCTCTATCTCCTAAATGCTGGGATTTGAGGAGTATGCTACCACCTAGCGAAAGAAAGTTTTAAAAAGTGCGTAGCTTTTACTTTTCAGCATTCTAGGAATGAGAATTTACTGGTTTGGGTAATAAAGAAGACTTAGAAATGCCTCCTGAAAACTAAACACAGTAACACCAGTTCTAGACTCCGGTGAAAAGAACATTAACACATCCTTTGAGGATTATTTTTCAGATTGTAAAATATACCTTCAATAATTTTTCTTATTAAAAATTGGAATTTTCTGGCTGGAGGGATGGCTATCAGTTAAAAGTGCTTCCACCTCTTGCACAGGGCCTAGCTAGGTTCCCAGAGCTCACACTGGACATCCCATGATCTCCTATAACTCCAGCTCCAAGGGACCTGACCCCTCTCTGGGCTGCTCTTGACACCTGTGGGCCAGTGGTTAATGGGAAAGTAAGGCCTAGTGTCCTTGTGCTTTCCTCTGGTACTGTTCAGTTTTACGTCACCTTGACAAAAGCTAGAATCATCTGGAAAGAAGGACACTCAACTGTGAAAAATGCCTCATAATACTGGCCTACAGGCAAGTTAGTGGACCTTTTTCTTGAGTAAGGACTATAGTGGGAGGGCCTAGCACACTGTAGGTGGTGCAGCACCTAGGCAGCTGGTCTAAGAAAGTAGGAGGAACAAACCAAGAGCAAGTCAGTAAGCAGCATTTCTCCATGACTTTCGCTTCAGTTCCTGCCTGCAGGTTCTTACCTTGAGATCCTATTCTGACTTCCCCCTCAATAAGAGTGTGCCTGAAAGTTATAAGATGACATAAACTCTTTCCTCCCTAAATTGCTTTTGCTTATAGAGTTTCATCACAGTAATACAAACCCTACCTAAGAAACTTTATATTTGATTTTCAGTGCCCACCTTATCCACATGCAGAGCAATCTACTTACACATATGCAAAATGAAATGGGCACAGATCTTGGCATTTACAACAACAACAAAAAAATAAAGAACTTCTTTTCAAGCTGCAATACTCCTGAAAAAATTTCCTATCATGAAAACCACTGTACTGGTGAGTCAAGGGGATTAAGCAAAGGGTCAAAGTTTCAAATTCACAAAGAAAAGTAGAAAAAACACAAACATCAAGGAACTATATGAGGAAAAAAGTGAAAAAAAATCTAGACAACAAAGATGAGTACAGGAAAGACCAACTTTGTAATTTTAGTTCTGACAGGAAAAAAATATCAGGACTCTCATGAGGTGAATTTGTGTGTATCACTGTGGACAAAAACCTCAGGTGACATTCCTCAGGAACATGGTCCACTGTTGATTTGCTTTTCCAAAAAAGAAAAAGAAGTTGTAGTGTTGCTTATGTGTCTATATGACTGTATGCACATTTATCTGGGGGGTAAGGGGGCACCAGTATGCACAAAGGCCAGAGGAGGGGGGCAGGGGTCTTCCTCTATCATTCTCCACTTAGTCCTTCTGTAGCAAAGTTTTACCTCTGAACTCGATCCTGTTCCCTCAGCTAGACTAGAAGCCATTGAGCCTCTGTGACTGTCCCTCCTCCTCAGAGTTGGGCCTGCAGATGTCTGAGGAACACCTGGCCTCTGTGACTATCCCTCCTCCTCAGAGCTGGGCCTGCAGATGTCTGAGGAACACCTGGCCTCTGTGACTGTCCCTCCTCCTCAGAGCTGAGCCTGTAGATGTTTGAAGGAACACCTGGCCTCTGTGACTGTCCCTCCTCCTCCAAGCTGGGCCTGTAGATGTCTGAGGAACACCTGGCCTCTGTGACTGTCCCTCCTCCTTAGAGCTGGGCCTGCAGATGTCTGAGGAACACCTGGCCTCTGTGACTGTCCCTCCTCCTCAGAGCTGGGCTTGTAGATGTTTGAAGGAACACCTGGCCTCTGTGACTGTCCCTCCTCCTCAGAGCTGGGCCTGTAGATGTCTGAGGGAACACTTGGCTTGGCACATGGGAGCTGGAATCCTAACTCTAATCCTCAACAATAGCAGAGCAAATGGTCTTAACTGCTGAGCCATTTTTCCAGTCCTCCCATCTCTCTTGTTTTTTTTTTGTAAGTATTTGAAACATTATTTGTGTGTATGCCACAGTATATATGCAGTGGCCAGGAGTTGGAGTTGGCTCTCTCATTCTACCATGAGTTCTGGGGATCAAATTCAGGTTATCAGGCTTGTCAGCACGGACTTTTATATCTCAGCCATTTTACCTGCCTACAGCCAGTTATTTTGAGGCTGGATCTCGCATTAACCTGGAATTTACTAGAACGCTACGGTGGCTGGACATGAAGCTTTAAGAATCTACTTGTCTGCCTTCTCAGTACTGGGATTATAAGGGCACAGCACTATACCTACCATTAAATGTTTATCATCATCATCATCATCATCACCACCACCACCACCACCACCAGCACCACCTTCATTATTGCACTTATGTTTGTGGAGAAAAGGTGAGGATGCATGTGTGTGCCACAGTGCTTGTGTGGACGTCAGAGGACTACTCACATAAGTTGGTTTTCTACAATGTCAGTCCCTGTACAGAACTCCAGTTGTCAGGCAAGGGGCAAGTGTTTTTATTTCTTCTGCCATTTCCCCAGCCTATCAGTTTTAAGCAACAAAACAAAACAAAACAAAACAAAACAGCACAGGTCTGAGGTTAGCTCAGATTCTCATGCTTGTACATAGAGCATTTTAACTACTGAGCTATCCCCGCATCTCTAGCAATACTACTGAGAACAACATGAACCAAGAACAAACTCAGTTGCTCCATAGCATGAATCTTAAAGAACTCAAAGCAGAAATCAGTAGTGTTCTATTATTCAAAGTTATACACTTACTTTTATTGTGTCCCCTTGACTCCCTCCCCATTCCCCTTTCTTTCTGGTTTCTGCAAATCTGGTTCTCAAACTCTATTGTGGGGGAGGATCTTGTTGGGCATAACTCTCTTTTCTTATTCAGAATGATATTCAAGGTTGATAGCAGGTCTGGAGCCCATTTTGAAACAGTTGTTTTTCCCTTTTAACCTCTATTGTCTCTGGCTTACCAGGAACTTAGTTCCACAGGAGAGGAAAACTCAAATGAATGCAATAAAACAACAATGCACAAAAATACAGATGTTTCTTATTCCATTGTCCTTGCACATACTGTCTGTGTTGGATAGTTTTATGTCAATCTGATACAATCTTAAGTCATGTGAGAGAAGGGAACTTCAATTAAGAAAATGCTTCCAAAAGACCGGACTGAAGAAAGTCTAGAAAGCATTTTCTTAATTAGTGATTGATGGAGGAGGGCCCAGACCCTTGTGGGTGGTGTCATCCCAGGGCTGGTGGTCCTGGGTTCTATATGAAAGCAGACTGGCCAAGCCATGAAGAGCAAGTCAATAAGCAACACCCTTCCATGGCTTCTGCAGGTTCCCGCCCAGTTTGAGTTCCTGCCTTGACTTTCTTCAGTGATTGACTACGATGTGGAAATGCAAGCCGAATAAGTCCTTCCCTCACCAACTTTGGTCACAGTGTCTCATCGCAGCAACAGAGACCATAAGTAGGACCCTGCCTAAACGTATATCCAATGGGAGCTAAAGAAAACAGCTATCTTCCCAGTTATTTCACACTCTTCATTTTTACCACAAATCGCTGAAGAACATTAATGAAAAACCCTACTTTTCTTTTGATGCAGCACAAAAATTATTAGAAAAGAATGCTAACAACGCAACAAAGCCAGAAAACAAAACAAAACAAAACAAAACAAAACAACCCTCTACCTCTGGTGTGCTACTTCTAATTAGCTGATGACTGCTGTCCAGAGTACATAAGTCTGTTTTCAGGCTAAAAAAAGGTAGTTTTACATCTCTTTAGTCCAGTCTCAACATGATGTAAGAACAGGCACTATTCACATACCACACACAGAGAGTAAAAGGATAGAAAAGTAGACTGTGATATGGGATCCCATTAGGTTAAAAAAAAAAAAAAGAAAGAAAATTGAGCTAAAAAAGAAAGTTTGAAGCATGACTTCAGTGCCATGTCTCATGTATTTGGCAGGTTGTCTAGAAAGAGACATGAGAAAAGGAAACCTTAAAACGAGAGACTGAGCAAAAAGGCAGCAAAGACAAAAGTCAGGCGATTCTAGTAAGTTAGAGGAAGTCGGTGCAGTAGTAGATCGAGAAAAGGCAGAAGAGAGGAAGTGCTCCCTGGGGTTGTCAAATGGTTCATGACTTACCTCAACAGGAAGTGAATGAAACTGTGTCACCACACCATCTGTAGCAGTAGCTATACCAATAAGAGCTATGACCTTTTCTGGCCGTGCAATTGCAGCATGCAGCATGAGCCATCCACCAAGGCTGGATCCCACCAGTATCTAAAAACAAGTATGCATGGCTTCAAAGAGGACTCTCATACTCTATAAAGAGAATGGTTTAATAAAAATATATGGACTTTCTATCTTTTATATCCTTGCAGATCCCAGACTTTTAATATGTAACATAAAGTAAAATTTAATTATAACTAACTTGTTTGTTTGTTTGTTTGTTTGTTTGTTGGGTCAGGTTCTGCTGTGTTGTCCTAGAACTCTTTTTGTAGACTGGACTCATCTTGAACTCAAAAGAGTATCTGTCCCTGTACCCCAATATAATTAACTTCTGTAAAGCCACTATGGCTATAATATAGAACTATAAAAGCAAACTTATTTTTCAATGAGAACTAAAGTGCATATTGCTTATTAGACAGTAAAAATACGATAATTTTAAAATTGTTCACCAAAATCAAAACTGATAAAATATTATCAATTGTCATACCTAAAGAAACAAAATAAATATTTCCTGAGTGAAACACCAGTCTACTTAACAAAAACGATTGGTTACCTGTGGTCCTTCAGCTATGTCATCAAGTACGGAAAGGACATCCTTTCTCCACTTCCCCACTGTGCATTCTGATAAGTTCCCGTCTGAACTTCCAACCCCTGAGTAGTCAAACCTGGAAGAAGAAAACATAGATATTTATACCTAAGTGTCTGAACTGTGTCCAGGCTTGCTTGCTTGACTTTTTTAAAGCAAAGTAGAGCATTTTTCATTACTGCCATGACCTAACTACAGTAAATCCTACTGGCTTAACTTCCAAGTAGCTCTCCCGTCAATCACGCTCTTACATCTTCACTGCTACTTAGCTTAGTCCAAGTTATTATCTCAACCCCAGCAATGCAGTAGTAGTCCAAGTTTCTTCTCATTTCTATTTTTCATCCTCATAGTCTATTCCCTAGTAGTCAGAAGACTCGTTCTAAATGAAACACTGTATCATGCATGCTCTGTGTACTTAATAAAACTCAAAACCCTTACCATGCTTCCTTGTCCTCATCTCTTAGTGAGCTCTTTCCCTCCCAAGTGTATTAACTCTTAAAGTTAAAAAGGATGCACCACCCCCTTCCTGTACCACGACCTTTCAACTGTACTTAGCACACTTCTATCTTCAGCTATCCATTAGGTATGCCTTAGCTCATGCTGTCCTTAGCTCCAGCCCTGTATCTCATGCAGAGCTGGCTGCAAGCATCCCATGCTATACTAAGCTTCACACAGCTCTGCCCTCCTTCCTGTTGTATTTTCTTCACAGCACTTACTGCTACTCAGGGTGAGAATCAGACTCATCATGAACTCCTCCTCCTCAATTTTGCTAGGGATTCAAGCTCAACATCTGTCTAATCTCTGATTTTTATCTTTACTTCAAGGTCCCAATTCAATAAATGATGAGGTTCCATCATGGCCACAGATTATCAAAATCATAAGTCATTCTGAACTCTTCCCAATTCCTGGCCAGATCCTTCATAACTATGAGCTTTGCTCGCTATTCCACTGCCAATAAAATCTTCCTTTCCTACCAAACTAGTCACTAGTTATTCTTTAAGTCACATCTGTTCATTTCGTGAACTTTCCTCATTGAGTCTCTGTGCTGGAGAGGCAGAGGAAGGTAGATCATGGCTCCTTGGTCAATCAACCTAACCTACTTGACAAGCTTCAAACCAGTAAGAGAAATCCTGCCTCTGAAAATAAGGTAAATGACTCCTGAAAAATAACCAAGGCTGTCTCCTGGCTTCCATGCATACGCATATATGCATGTATTCATGCATGATCATGTTCATATATCATATAATCATGTACACACACAATTAATTTGGAAGGTTGCTACATTCATCACTATTACAATGCCACACAAAAGAATCTGTAGTGAAAGCTACTGTTTATAAATGTGTATTTATATAGCATTCAATACACAGAAAACTACATTGTGCCTGGAACTGGCTAAGGCTCTCTGTCTCAAATGAAATTCAAAAAATCAGTAAAATGGTGAGTTCTATTTTTATGTGTGAATGTATTCCCATGTGTATATGTGGCACATAGGTACATGTACACATGGTTGTAGGGGCCAGAGGCTGACATCAAGTATCTTCCTTGATCACTCTCTACCTTATACACTGAGGTAGAGTTTTTCAATGAGCCCAAGGCTTACTGTTGCAGCCGGGGGCTGAACAGCTTGGTAAGAGATTCCCTTTCTCGGCCTCTCAAATGCTAGGATGACAGGTGGGCAGCTACATGCACTGGGCTTTTACAGGGTTGGGTTCATCGATCTGAACTCTGATTCTCACTCACTCATGTTTGCACAGGAAGTGCATTACTCGCTGAGCCCTCTCCCCAGCCCTAAGATGCCAATTTCTTTATTAAGATTATTTTTCAGACAAAAAAAAGCAATGACAGTAATATTTCCAATTATGAATATTCTCCTCAGATATGAATCAGATTATGAATGGTCTCTCTCCACAGATAGCACAGCCCTTTATTTTTCCCAGAGTTCATTTATAAAGTCTTGTCCATCCACTCCCCCCTCAGCCTCTCACCTTAACTTGTTTTCTTTTGACTCCCCTTCTGATCTGATCGGTGTTCTGCCTAATATCCTTCCTGCATGTGCTCTCCCCCCTTGCTTAAGGGCAAGTACATTTTACAATTCTTAACATAAGACTCAGCTCCAGTCTTCAAAGCAAATTAAGAGGTTTTGAAATACTTCTGAGAATGAAAATGTAATTTGCTAGTCTGATAAAAGGAATTAGACTAAATCCACTTTAATGACAAAATTTCTGCAAATGTATTGAACAGACAATGCCTACAAGTTTTATCTGTAGGTAGATTTCCTAGAACTACTAGATGAACATTAGTGAAACTATTCTTCACATTTGGTTGAATAGGTTTTCAGGCTGTTAGTGCCAGAAAAGAACTCAGAAGTTCTCTTCAGCCCAGCTTTCTTTTACTGGATGATAAATTTGGGTCTTCTGTGTACTACTGACGTATTCATAAGTTACTTAAAGAAGTCTTCTTTCAATCCTATTTCTTCAGTTTTACACTAATCTTTTCCCCATTAAACTATCTTAAAGTTAAAATATCAAAAAAGTATTGATAAACCTAACATTTTTTGTTACATCAATATATTTTTATTAAAATGAGTGAAAAAGTACAAATATACAATTAAGATTTAGCTAAATACTACCCATCCTTGTTTATATTCACACAGTCAGATAATCTAAGAAAAGAACAAAGAAACCAGAATGTAAATTATACAATATCAATCTTACAATATTATGTTATATTGAACAACATTTTCTTTTGTGGGTTGTGAGTTCTTTTGTGGTTAACTTCCAGATTTTGTGCTACACACATGCTCTACCCCTGAGGTATATTCTATACTATACCTTCAGCTACAAACACCTGTGTTAGAAAGTAATAAACAGTGATCAAATAAGTCCTTTATGTCTTTAGTGGAAAACCCATAATCACAAGAGATTACAAGAAACTCAACAAGTATATTTCTTTTTGCCACACAGATTATTGTATCTGAAGAACTAAGTTACCAACTCCAATGGCACCCTCTGCTGCCAGTCTAGCCAACACTCAACAATACCCTAAAGACCCTGAGTCAAAACACCAAAGTCATACACTATTGAAATAACTCCATCTACTAAAACGCTGGCATTTACTTCAGTTGGCTCTATTACAATATTAAATGGTAAGATATTCTCTGAAATGTATTGTTCCTACCTTATAAAGGCGTGACCTAGAGATTTGCAAAACTCCTCAACTGCTACTGCCTTTTTACCATTCATGTTAGAAAGATAGCCAGGGATGAAGATAACTCCTGGGGCTTTGCCTTTTAACCTCTTATAAGCCAGGCTTGGAAGTTCTGGTCGGTTAAGGAAACAAAGTGATGTCTTTTGTCTGCAACCTAAACGAAGTATACAAAGCATGAATTATACTTAAAAAAATTATTTTTGGAAAATCACACATATTTTCACATTTTAACTTTAACCTACTGCATTTGATAGGAAAAATCAAAATAAGCTTCAAGTGTGAAAGTTTTAGTTTTAAAGTTGTATCAAAATTTTTACCTTCTTAGAGCAAGGCCCAATCATACTTTCCAAAATACAGAATGAAATAACAATTTCAGTGAAAGAAAAGACAGACACTCATCAAAAAAATATCTTCATGTTGGCACCATGGGATTATCCTAAACAGTAGCAATTAACATTTAGATTTAAATACACCACTTTTAGCTTTTCCCCTGAGATTTCTTTCTGTTTTAACAATGTTTCAGGAATTTCAGATGAGTAGAGGGGGAAAATGTATGTATGTTTTGTTTCTTTCTTTTCTCTGCCTTTGCGAAATTATTTCAAAGGGAACTGGCAAGGTCTTAGGTACCTGCAACCCCAGACTTTGGGAAGCAGAGGTAAAATAATCATGAGTCATCAAAGTATTTAGCAAAGAGGGAATGATGTCCAAAGTGCTGAGCTGTTTTTGACCGGCTATCGTTGAGCAATCCTCCCCTGGAAGGACAAGAGACTGGAAACAAACCACCATAACTTCCTACATGTGGGGTTTCAGAAGGCCGTTCCTTTAAAAGTTAAGCTTGGAAATATACTTCTCAAACAGCTCTGATGCGTTCGTTCGCTTCTGCTGGCTGGCTTTCTAAGTGGAACGCATATACCTTAGAATTATTTAAATATGGCAGGATAAATGGTGAACCTTACAGGGCTGACTTTGCTGAGCCATCTTTGCTAGCCCTTATTTAAAAAGAAAACAATTAAGCAGTCTTACTATACCTTCATGTTTATAATGAAAACTTCTTTCCCATGTGTACTGCTAAAATTTTTCCCATTTTTAATTTGTCCAGTTGATTTTTGAGAAAAAAAAAATGAGTTGAGAGTCTGACAGTGCACCCTAATAACCACAACACACAAGAGTCACAATTTCCAGGTCAGCTTGTTTTGTACAATGACTTATAGGAAAGACAGAGGCTATGCAGTGAAACCCTGTCTCACAAACTTCAACAATCCATGCCCCCATCCCAAACACACACAAAGAATCAAACGCTGTAAAGTTACCCCGTATTTGTGTCAAACAGATTCAAAGTTTTAGTGTATGGAAAAATGTGCCAAGTTTAAAACTGGATTACTGGGCTACTGGGGATCAGTTTACATTGGTCAATAGATTCTATTAATATTAATGTTCATTTCCCATTTCTTGAATTAAATACTCAAAATTATCCTTTTATCCCCTTTCAGACATTACCTCCCAACAAATCAATTTCATTTCACGTGGTTACTTTCAATTGATGTTTGTTAGCTATCAAACAACAGATTCAACCTTCAATCTATAGATCATCTTTATATAATATAGATTAGCTGAAAGCCTGATGCATATATTGCTAATGAATAAATACTGCTAAAGAGATTAAAAATTTTTTTTACTCTTGTTAACAAATTGACATCCTATACTTTCTAGCATTACATAAAACTCTTGTGTGTGTGTGTGTGTGTGTGTGTGTACAGTGTTAAGTTAAACTGATAACATACTTTAAAAAATTAAACATGGTATATAATGGCATTACTATTCCAAGCACTATGTAGCTATCTAACAGCTGTGTGGCCAGATGTGAAGAGCACACCAAGGATGTTATTCCAGGATAACTATACATGTACACAAATTATGTATTCTATATACGTAATATTATTAATCCAAATTTTAGTTTCCATTGTAGAGTAACCGCAATTCTTACAATAAGAAAAATCAGATATTAGGTCTAAAGACGGCATTTACATGTATATACATACTTTGTTTCCTTAAGTCCACGAGTGGCAAGGCTAAACAGTTGACATATGGATATATATGTAAAACCCTCGGAGCAGCTAATAACCAAATATATTAAATGCACATGTTAATTTTTCTTTCCTGGTCTTGCCGTTTGATCCAGAGAACGCAGGAGCTCCTTAAATCGCAGTGTAAACGCTAACAAGGACCTCCAAGAACGCCCCACGGCCTCAGCAGAAAAGTAGTCTCTCCCAGCCTTGCCCAGAAGCGTTCTGAGGCGAGACAGCCAGAGGAGTTTTGAATGGCGCGCCAAGCCGGCTCCAGGCGGGCATCGGACGGTCGCCCGGCCTTCGGAAGAGCCCCAGTGCCCCACCTTCCGGACACTAACCTGACAGCCACCATGCCCGTGGGGGCTTCCGACCTAGTGACGCGCTCAGGCCCCGGTGCCGGCCGAAGGACACAGCCGCCCAGCCCCACCTCCGACAAGGTACCCAGGCCGCCATCTTCCCAGCTGCCCCTGCGCCCGCTACAGACGTGCGCGGGCCGCGCGGTCCCGAGGTCACGCACGCGCAGCCCGCAGGAAGGCGGAGGTTGCTTGCGGGCATCACGTGGGATTTGTTGCTCTGGCGGAGACGCATGCGCAAGGGTGCTGTCTGGAGTGCCGCTGACTCTACTAGTGTGTTCTGTCCCCCCCTCGCCCCCCCAAAGGGCATCTGGCTTGTGACATTGGGCGGCCTTGGCCGGTTTCTTCGCAGTAAACTGCGGAAACGTCGAAGAAGAGCCAGGGTCAAATTCAACGTGCATAGATAGGAAATCTTGTTACCATCCGGAGGACCCAAAGACCTGGGACAAAAATTACTAGGCTTCTTACCTTACCTATTCCCTGTGGCTCCATTTCAGCCTATGGAGGAAAGGTCTCCAAGAGGCGACCTCAATCTTAAAGTCACATCACTGGAGTCGCATCAGACATTCTTTGCTCACTCCAAACATTTTCCCACTCACCAGATTGCTGAAAGTTCAAAGGAGCAGGCACAAGCAAAAATACTGAAAACACTCATGCACATATGGTTGCTTGATGTCAGGTGACAATCTAAAGTCTTTTGTCAGGCCAGCTGGCCATGTTCGTTATAATACACATAATTTTCAGTACTCTTTGAACTATCATTCCCTTTATGACTATCCTAAATAAAAAGAGCACTGAAGGGACCTGTATTGGCTCAAAACACGCCAAGACCAAGTTCTCACCACCGAAGAGATTTACTTGCCCCAGAGACACAAAGGGCAGGGAGCAAAGGACAGAGACTAGAAATGGGGCGGAGGGAGAAGGAGGAGGAAACAAGAGAAGAGGAAGTGGTATTTGTTCCACAGGGGGACATGGGACTGCCTCTGGATAGAGAGAAGACAGACGTGGCCCATAGAAAAATGGCAGTATATAAAGGTTAAAAGGCGAACCCCATGTAAGGATGAGGTGCTATATTGAACAGGTTACTTAGGACAGCCACAAGGGGCTTTTGAGTGCTGGACTTAAATACTTTGATTTAGTCAGCTTTAGCAGGAAGTGGCCAAATAAGGGAATAGACCTTGGGGCTACAGTTTCTAGCAAGGTTGAGGAAATGGGAGAGAAGGGCAGGGCCTTTCAGGGACACTTTGCTGAGCTCAAGCAAGCTAGAGTCCCTTCAAACATGAGTCCATAAGGCTGTGTATTACCTTCAATAGGACCTTTTTTTTTT
>JADRCD010227276.1:0-34804 GCA_019843815.1 Montemys delectorum
TTAAACTGGTTTTCATAAAGGAGTAGGCAAATCTCTATACTAAAGATTCAGGGCATAAAATATAGAGACTAGTCCAGTAAGGGTAGGTCTTAGGGGCAGAGCCCAGGTCAACTCAACTGGTTTGTTGGGTATGAGTCAGAGGAAGAAGTTGTGATAGCAGGATTCCTACATGACATCAGTTGTGGATTGACCAAAGGCAAGGACGTTTAAATACAGGCAAGTTTGAAGTTCCATACCCCTGCTGTTCATCTCATTCAGCAGACAGTTAGAGGCCTACAGAGAAGTTGGAGATGGATTGACGATCGTTGAACTGTGACCCGTAAGTAAACTAAGCTGTAAATTGTAATAAAAAGTTACACTGTCTTGGAGAAGAGCTCTTGTGTTTGGAAGCTGAAGACTATTTAGTGATCATTCTTTTCAGGTTCATTCAGGAGATTTTATAATACTTTGTTCTTAATATTTGTTTAAACACCTAGACCACTGAAAATATACACTATGTGTTTGTTGCTTTGGAGTGAGTTTCTGAGGACCCCTGCCTTAATGATTTGATTCTAATCCATCAAAAGTATTTAGAGAAAAGTGGCTTTGCTATTTTCTGAAATATTTGCCTGGAAGTTATTCACTGATAATGGATTTCTATTTGAAAACCATTTATTCCCAACTCGAGTATTTACTGTCCAGACAGGGGAGCTCTCAGGCGCAGAACATAATCTTAGCTCATAAATGTTTTCTATTAATGACCTTGATTCTCCATCTCAAGATGTCTTTTCAAAAACAATATGATTGTGGGTAAAAGCCGTGATAACGGCCCTGTTAGCCTGTGGAGGAATACATTAATGGTCTCGGATGGATTCTTGACAGTCATGATGATGAGCTGATAATGGAAAGCTTTAGAATGAAAAATAAAAATACTAGTTCATTTTGAAATGTGTCATGTAGTGCATGGAAGATAGATTATTTTCTACAGCTTTATTGAGATATAATTTACATACTATAAAATTTACCCAGTGTATATACAGAGTGAAGAATCTACCATGAGAGCCAGTTGTGGTGGTGCACGCCTTTAATCCCAGCACTCGGGAGGCAGAGGCAGGCGAATCTCTGTGGTTTCGAAGCCAGCCTGGGTTACAGAGTGAGTTCCGGGACAGCCAGAACTCTCTTACACAGAGAAACCCTGTCTCAAAAAAACCCCAAAAGATGAAAGAAAAATAATAAAAAGAAAAGAATCTGCAGCATCGAGTGCAGAAACCCATGTAACTACCACCATGGTCCATTGTTAGAACACCCTGATACCTTCCAGAATGACTTGGGGCTTGCTTAGACTCTCTGTCTTCATCTTCATCCCCTTGCGACCAGAATCTGCTTGCTTCCTGTCTTTATCAGTTTGCCTTCTGTATAAGCTTCATATAAATGAACACTACTTCGAAAACTGTGCCAATGTCCTGGATTGGCTATATGTTTCAATTTTATGATATATTCAATGCAGTTTAGAATGTTAAGAATGTAGTTGGGCTTCAGGAAGTTATAATTACATTAAACTCCAGATCTTATTAGGATCAGAAAATTTGGCTAGTCTATTTTCTGATTGGTTTTGGAATAATTCAGAGTTGGGGAATTTTAGTTTGTGACTATATCTGAGAAATTCATGTGGCAATGACTTGATTAGCAGTCAGGGCAATCCAACTTTCCATTTGTCATTTATACAACAGGCATGGTGTACAGATATGCTTCTGAGGCACTAAAATGCATTTTGGGCTAATATCCATGGTAGGTAGAGACTATTCACTCCATTTTAGAAACAACATAAGGAACATATGATCAGTGAGAGCAGTTAAGTAATTTGCTTGACTACACAGGGCTGCCAGAACCCACAGTCTGTGTGTGAGGCTACCATATTGAGATCTATTTATCTTAAGGTACTATAGTCAGCAGACTGTATGGCTGACACCATTTACAGGCGTCCATTGATTTCGATTTTCTTCAACACAGGCGCATGCGTAAGGAAAAGATTTACTTTTAATTATGTGTTCATGTGTGCCTTTGTGGGGTGTGGGCATAGAGCGCAGGTACTTGTGGAGGTCAGAAGAAAGTTTCAAATCTCGAGGTGTCCTTTTTTTTTTTAGAGGGATTTGTGAGCCACCTGACATGAGATCTGGGAGCTAAATTCAGGCCCTTTCTGCAAGAGCCATATTTTCAGCTCCAAGCTACCTTTCAGCTTGTCCTTTTGGTTCCTGTGTATACTCTGTTCTGGAGAGTTTGAAGGAAAAAGGGAGAGTCAACATGGTTAGAATAGTTGCCAGTCCGTCAAGTGAATACAGAAGTGATCTCAGAACTTTCTGTGAAATGAGAGAGACAAAGAGAGAAGAGAGCTCTGAATTATGGAGGGAACGGGCAAGCGTGCACAGGAGAAATACAAGACAAAAGAACCCCAGCAAGCTTGAAGTCAAGGCAGACAGTTCAGTTCTTCAGTTATGCCTGAGGTGGTGATTTCATGAATAAAGTCAGTTTTGATTAAAATTCTCTTTGGACAAGCACTGTTTTAGAGGAGGAATCCTAATGGCTTTCTGTATCAGTGGGGCTGAAAGCAGATGAAGAAGTCTTTGGTGTATGGAGCAGCTGGTCCTGACCCCAGTGGGACACAACTCTGATTTAAGGTGGCTACAGCTGACTCCACTTTGTTTCATTAAAGATCTTGGCTTGCAATAAGAAGCCCTTGCCCGGGTGCCAGTCAGTCCTGCCGGCTGCAAAGGCTTCTAGGTTACAAGCCAGCTGTGGAGGCTGCTAAGTCTGTTGCCTATTCAGCAGTGAAATGAGGTGGGGCCGTCAGTGCCGTTCCTTAGTGTAGAGGTACCAGTTTGAGAGAATGCACAGTAATCTTATCTTGAGGATTAACTAGGGACTGATAAAAGGGATTTCAAAGATAGAAGCTGGCCAGAGGATTCTGCAGTGAGCTGTAGGGTGTGACAGAGCTACACTTCTCCAATCCATTCATCCATATGCTGGAAGACATCTCCCAGGAAGCTGCCCACACAACCTGGTCTAGGATCCAGACTGAGTTCAAGTACCCCCTCAGCTAAGGGCAGACATGAAAGGAAGTAAAGCTGACAGGGCAGAACAGATAGCAGTTTCTGCTCCTGGCTAAATGGGCCAGGGGCAGTGCTGGACAAACTCATGCCACAGGTGGCCAGGAGCCGCTGGTGTCTGTGTTTGAGAGACTGCTGGATATGCTTATCCAGTGCTAGACTGCTGACCACACTGTCCAAGTTCTCTTTCGTGTTACTGCTGCTCACAGCCTTTGCTTAGGACACTTGGCTGAAGCCTGGAATGGATCACTGACTCACTGAATGCCGAAGAGAAAAGCTTCAACCCCTGTAAGCCATCACTGGGCTGCCCATCTCACCCCACAGGTGACCTCAGGATTGAGGTTGTGTATGCCTCCTGCTTTGCGATCCCTGGACCCAACCCTCAACCACTGGAGGTTGACTATAGCACTGGGCTGGATGGCTGGTGCCAGGACCCAGTGCGATAGCCTGAGCCTTGTAGGATGCTGTTGGAGCTGTGAGGCTGTATGGCCGTGGCAGAGCAAGTGAGTGATGTCAACAGAGTAGCAGGGAGTATCATCTGGGCCTGAGTACCAGCTTAAGTGGGATATGGCCATCTTTAGATAAATCAGCAAACCCCAAGAATGTTGGGACTGTAGCAGCAGCTGTAGCAGTGTCTCAGGACCCTGAGTGCACCAGCTCCTGGATTCAGTCAGTGTGATCTGCTCTGTAAGAAAGTCTAAAAGGGCAAGGGGTTCCCAGGGAGCCACGGGATACAGTTCCTGTTCTTTCTCCCTTGGGGAATCTGAGATTCCTGTTGTAGGCCAATTAAAGGAAGCCTCAGAAATCCCTCCTGTGCCTCTGACCTGATGATGGGCCTAGTTCATGACCTCCTTCGTCCTCAGGCACAGATTGCAACTTCTCTCTGGAGGAGGCCCAACAAGTCACATCTGTGACCACTGTTTGTTTTATGTGACTTGGGTGTTCTATGACTCCCCTTTTGCTGCTCTCAGCACCCGACCCTTCTCCTCACTTAGTGAGTAGGTGGGTAATCCTGATGGGGGTTGTTCTGTCTCCAGTGTAAGTCACTGGTGTTTCTTTACTGATCTACCCAAACACTGCATGCCTATGCCCTATCCTGTGAGTGTTATCTGGAGCGCGTTCCTTCTGACTGTGCAGTGTGGGACAGTGGTCAGGGGGTTGGGCTCCTCCTTTACTCTAAGCCAATCTGTCATCCTCGAGCTTGGACACTTTAACCCTCCTATCTTGCCACAGTACAGTTGTTCCCGTTCTTCTCTCCTCCCCTCAGGCCCTAGAACCAAAGAACAACCTTTTCTTAAGGGGATTCTTTCTTAGCTCTGATCATCTTGGAAGGCTGTGGCAATGTAGGACTTACATTATCTTTAGTGAGTTGGATAGGGAAGGAAGGGCAATAGAGACTGTACAAAAATGGAAGGTATATATACCTAAGAATGCATACAGGGCAGAGAAATAACTCTCTGAGAAGTCTACAGACATGCTGTAGAAAGGCGGCTTTCAGAAATAGTAAATTGTATACCAAAGTTTTTTTTTTCTTTTTTTACTGGGTATTTTATTTATTTGCACTTCAAATGTTACCCCTTTTCCTGGTTTCCCCTTTGAAAAACTTTCTATCCCTTCTCCCCTACTTCTATGAGGATGTTCCCCAACCCACCCACTACCACCTCTCCACTCTGACATTCCCCCCTACACTGGGGCATCAAGCCTTCACAGGACCAACTAATGGCCTCTTCTTCCATTGATGCCCGATAAGGCCATCCTCTGCTACATATGTAGCTAGAGCCATGGGTCCCTCCATGGTTGGCAGTTTAGTCTCTGGGAGCTCTGGAGGGTCTGGTTGGTTGATATTGTTGTTCTTCCTATGGGGTTGCAAACTCCTTCAGCTCCTCCAGTCCTTCCCCTAACTCCCTCAATTGGGGTCCCTGTGCTCAGTCCCATGGTTAGCTGCAAGCATCCATATCCGTATTTGTCAGACTCTGGCAGAGCCTCTCAGGAGACAGTTATACCAGGCAAGTGCTTTCTGTTAACTGCAGATTCAACCTTCAGTTGCACAGGTGATTAGAAGTCATGAATTCTAGTAGCCCAATTCATATTTTGTATTTAAATTAGAAAAACCATGTGACATTTGGATGGACTAGTTTTTATTAACATATAGTCCAATAGAATTAGGTTAGTAATAGGCCTTTTAATACCTAAGTCTCTCTCTCTTTGTCTCTGTTTCTTTGTCTCTCTGTGGCTCTCTCTGTGTCTGTCTCCCTATCCCTCCCTCCCAACCCCTTCTCTCTCTCTCTCTCTCTCTCTCTCTCTCTCTCTCTCTCTGTGTGTGTGTGTGTGTGTGAGTGAGTGTGTAACAGAGGTCAAGATCAGTTTTTTTTCTAAGTGGATTTTAGCCTTGTTTTTTGAAACAGGGTCTTTTACTGAAGGAGTTCATTGATTAGCTAGCTGTATTGGGTCATCAAGCCCCCAGAGTCCTCTCATCTCTGGTTCTGCACATTGGGATTACTGGTATATGGGCATGTGGTGGTACTCAGCTTCTCTCTTTGCCCTCCCCACTTGCCCCACACACTCTGGTTCTTTTAGTTGGGCAGCAAGAAGCTTGTCCACTGAGCTCTCTCTCCAGCCCTTTACAGCCTCCTTTGAACAGTTCTCTTGTGTTTGATACCTGCCTAGTTTCTAATGTTTTGCAACCATACTTACCTATATGTATATATGTATGAATGTATGTATATATGTACATATGTATACATACATACATATATATGTATATATACATATATTCATTTGTGTGTGTGTGTATACACACACACACACACACACACACACACACACACACACACAAATGAATAGTGTAGAGCTGTTTCATAAAAGTCCACACAGGACAACAAACTTTTGGAAACCACACTATAAGTAATTGTGCAGGTGGACACAACTGTTATATGTTGTCTTTATTTGCAGAAGCCAGTGCAAAAGGATTCCATATATGCAGAGACAAAATGACTGAGTTCCAAGTGTGGGCCCTGGACTCTCAGTATCAGTAGAATCTGATAATGGTTAAAATGGAGATTCTTTTTTTCCCCACAAACATATTGGGTCAGAAACCCAGGGCTGGGACCAAGCTGTCCGTTCCCAACAACCCTCCATGCGATTCTGACCCATCTTAAAGGTTGAGAACTCCTGGTAGAATAGGACTCGAAGTCAGCAATAGCAAGGTGACTGACTGTGTCATAAATCCCTCGGAAGGCAAGGAAGGTGTGTCTGAAACAAGGGAGCAGACATTCAGAATGAGAAGCAGCCTGCCTGTCCTCTGCTTTAGCTTGACATATCCCCTCCCCTTTCTACAACATTACATGTACAAGAGGTCTTTCCTGCTCATCCCTGATGGAAGTAGTCTTGCTTTGGGGACACCTGTCCCTCAGAAGTCATTTAAGTCATTTTTTTTAAAAAAAGTGATTAATATTAGCTCTCTTAATCAAGTTAATCATCATTCTTGTATTTATTCTCATGTATCTATATATATCAACATGTGTACACATCCCTGTGAAACCTTCTCAAAAGCAACCCATTTGGAGAGGACCACTGGGTCATCTGTTCTCTACTCACTCACTGTGGTACCATCTTACTTTGGTTTCTTCATAAGGCTTCATTTTAGAAGTTACATCTGGCTCTTCCTTCTAGCCTCATGTTCCCAGAAATAAGACTCAGAATCAAAATAAATTTACAAATACCTTGGCCATAAAGCTAGGCTCTTACCTGACTAGATCATAACTTGATATAACCCATGTATTCTGATCTACATTCTCCCACGTGCTGGTTACCTGTGCTCAGATCTTTCTCATCACATCTTCCAGGGCGAATCTCTGAATTTGTCTCTATCCTGGAATTCTTTCTGCTTCATGCATTTCCCACCTTCTGTTCTACCCTTCCATTTAGGTCATAGATTTTTTTTTGATTGGTAGGTGATGAATCCATACATAAGCAATATATTCTCTCTATACTTTATTAGTTGAGATGACTAATTTGTTTCCTGAGTTTGGTCTGCCTGGAAGTTTCTGGTAAGTGCTCCTGTGTTGATGATAATCCCAGAATGTTGTCTGACATATAGTAGCGGTGTGATAACTGGTGATTTCCCCTCTGATATACACTATTAAGTGCAAATGGACAAGGCTTCACATCATCATCACATTACAGACCCATGCAAAGAGACCAAAAGCCACCTGTGTCACAGAAAGCATTCACTTGATAGCTTCTTTTCCTCAGTTTCTTTCTATTTCCCCGTTTTCCTGGCTCCCAGCTCCTTATTCCTTGTACTGAATCTGAGCATAGTGATTGTGACAAAATGTAAGAGTTTGATATTAACAATTAGAAAAACAGATGGAATGGCAGTGGTCTCTGTGTTTTGATTTTGCATGGATCATTTATTTTGTGGGTAATGCTTGGTTGTGAACTACGAAGGAGCTTCCCAATAATATTATATATGTTTAACAATTGAAATTTGGAGCAGAATATGGGTTTAACACCCTTCCTGAAACATTTAGTTCCTATGTGTTTTGGAAACTAGTTCCTCTCACTCCTCAGATCTTGAAGGGTAGCATAAAAGAGTAGATCCTTATGACACCTTCTGGCTGCTTAATGTAGTACTCCATAAAAGACATTACTCTATTGCCCCAGGAAAAAAGAGGACATTTACCTAAGTAGTGAGAATAAAAGCAAAAATAAATAAATAAATAAATAAATAAATTAAAAAAAAAAGCAGTCGGCTCAGTTTGTGTTAGGTTAGTGAATTTTCTGCAAATTTTCCAGATTTTAGTTTTTAGGGGCTTTTATTCTGAACTCACACACACAATGGTTTATAGACTAGTTATCATTTCTAAGAACAATTAGTATTTATGTTTTAGGTTCTTTTCTATGTCTCAGGTTATTATGCATAACTAACTTAAGAAACACTTGAAGCTCTGGGGTATTAAATAACTTGGTCAAAGCAAATCAAATCTAAACTCTAACCCAGGTCTAACTAAACTTCTCGCCCTCACACATTTGTATTTGCACTAAAGAGGACCACAACTATAGTTATTTTTGATTCAAATGGTGAATGACAAAGAGGAACTAGAGTTCCTTGACAGTAATAGGTCTTTTAATATCTAAGTCTCTCTCTCTTTGTCTCTCTGTGTCTGTCTGTCTCCCTGTCCCTCCCTCCCAACCCCCCACTCTGTGTGTGTGTGTGTGTAATAGCGGTCAATATCAGTTTTTTTTTTAAAAGTGGATTTTAGCCTTGTTTTTTGAAACAGGGTCTTTTATTGAAGGAGTTCACTGATTAGCTAGCTGTACTGGGTCATCGAGCCCCCAGAGTCCTCTCACCTCTGGTTCTGCACATTGGGATTACAGGTACACCTGCACATGGGCATGTGGTGGTACTCAGCTTCTTTCTCTGCCCTCCACACTTGCCCTACATGCTCTGGTTCTTTTAGTTGGGCAGCAAGAGGCTTGCCCACTGAGCTCTCTCTCCAGCCCTTTACAGCCTCCTTTGAACAGTTCTCTTGTGTTTGATGCCTGCCTCGTTTCTAATGTTTTGCAACCATGCTTTTTTTTTTCTTCTTCTTGGAAATCCCTTTTGTTGTAGATGTAAAGGCGGTTTCCTAATGGTTTCTGTTTTCCTTTTTCAAGTCATAAAATGTTTTGATTAACTGGTTGGACTCTCGTGTTTTTGTGTCAAATACCTGAGTGCCTGTAATGCACGTCTCCTCAGGTTCAAGCCAGGGGATCTATTTGCTTGGGCACAGCTAGAGGAGACATTGACTCCCCGTTTCTTTAGTCGCTTTCAACAATAAAATGAACAATTTCATTTGAAATTAATAGTTCCAGTTTTACATCTGTCTCATTCACTGAGGGAGCTCTACAGGTAACTGCAATTCCAAGTTATTCTCAGTACAACCACAAGGGAATTCTTTGACAGCAGCCAAGCATGCGTGGCTTTGTTGCCTTTGGTCAAACTCCTGTGTCACAGAGCTATAAGATACCCGAGGGAGCATATTTCCAGTCAAAGAGAGTTACTTTACCCTGTGCCTTAGCACTTTTCAGGTTTATATCTGTGCCGAACAATATACACAGGTGTCAGACACATTTTAAGAAATCAAAACCTAAGGAAATTTCATATTTGAAGTAGAAACTGGATCCTTTGTTTTACTAAAGGCAAGTGATTCAGGGAAAAAGAAATTGAGGACCTTTGGCAGAGTCAAAGGATGCATTTGTTACCTTTAAAGGTATTATTTTCACCTTTATTTCAGAAATAGAAATGCCATGTTATTAGCCACAGTAGGTTTTATAATTCGTTTTCCCCTGTTTTTTCATGCGACTTTTTGTAAGGGATTTGTATGTGATTATAATAATTGGGAACAGATAACACAATATCTCATTTAGTCAAACTACTAATAGCTTATTTTTAATTTTCTTACTCATCATCATAAAACATTGGGTCCAGGAAAGATGGCTCAGTAAAGCTCAATGTGTGGTAAGTCACCTTTCTGTGGCTGTGATACACCATGACCAAAGGCAAAGTATAGAAGGAAGAGTTTATTTGGGGCTTATAGTTCCTTAGGGTGAGTTCCTAATGGTAGGGCAGTAGGTGGCCAAAGCAGGAAGCTGAGAGATCACAACTCCATCAACATTCAAGAAGCAAAGAAGAAATTGGAAGTCAGGTAAGGCTATACACTTTCAAAGCTCTCTACTTGTGAATACCTCCTTTAGCAAGATTTACCTCCTGAAGTTTCCATAATCTTCCATACAGCGCACTAACTTGGGACCAAGTGTTCACACACCTGAGCTTGTAGAGGGCATTTCTCATTCAGACAATTATGCCATGCAAGCATGAGGACATGAGTTTGGATCCCCAGTCCCCATGTGCAACCCAGATGTAGTAGCATGGTTCTGTGATCCTGGCACAGAGACAACAGCAAACAGGTAGATCCCTGAAACTTATTGGCTAGAGAATCTAGTTAAGTTGACGAGCTCCAGATTTGGCAAGAGATGCTGTCTCAAAAATTAAGATGGAGAACACATATACACTAAATGCATTGTACACAATACTTAGCTCTGCTGTGGCATTGCCATAGGTATTGATCATGTACCCTTCCATGCTTACCTCCTTCTCTACCTTCCCCAGTCACCACTAATCCCTCTTTAGTAGACCACATGTGTGTGAATGTTTGTGTGTGTGTGTGTGTGTGTGTGTGTGTGAGTGGCGGGGGATATAAAAGAAAGCATCAGATCTATTGGAACTGGAGTTAAAGGTGATTGGGAGCTGCCCCATATGGGTGCTGGGAATGGAACACGGTCCGCTAGAAAAGTTAACTGCTGAGCCATCTCTTCTCCTTCAGTATGTCATTCTTAAAAAGGAAAATCCCACAGCTTTAGAAAGATAGAGCTATAGGGGAAAATGAGAATAGTGCCAGAAGAAATTATGTAGACATAAAAAGAGGTCTAGTACTCAGTGCAATCCCCAGTCCCATAATCTTGAGGGTCCAGAAATGAACTCTCCCTCTGCTTTGCCCCTGGGCTCTGTCTGCATCTCTGCTAAGACATAGATAGTATTGTTCCATCGTCATCAAAGATGAAGTTGTTGCTCTGACTCTGGTGGTAGTTGGGCTAGTCAGTCAAACATAGTGCTTTCTTGTTGGAGCTCTGCAGTCAGAGAAGCCTGAGTTCAGGTCTGAATTTCATTTCTTACCTGTAAGGTGGAGTTGAAGGACCAGAGCAAAGGACAAGACTGGGCAAGAACTTGCCTTCTGGAAGTCAGCCTCTTATTTGAAATCTTACGTTGTACCATTATGTGCTGTTTAGGCAAATTGCATTACATCTTTATACTTTTGGTCTCCTTTCTGTAAAACAGATAATGTTAGGGGAGTGTAGTACCTAGAACCAATGTTTGGCCTGTAAAAATCATGTGCCTCATGTTATATCTCTTCCACTAGCCTATCATTCCACTAGTCTAAGACCTGTTCGCTACATGTGGTGCTACTCATGGAGGACATTTGCCCATATTTGGTTTGTTCTAATTGAAGTGATGATAAATGCCATGGATGTTAGTTACCATGCAAAGGTAACCACAACAAAGACTTACTGTCTTAAGATGCCGGTATCATAATGCCCTCAGAACTAGGAGTCTGTACCCTCTGCCCGTCTCCATCCTGGGTTCTGTAAGTCCCTGGTACCTATCCTGAGCTGTTTTTTCTTGGTAGTTTTCATTCAGGATGGAGTGTCCTTGTTGCTAAGTTCTGAGTGGTCTCTTCTTGGGTATCCGCTTTGGTTGGCTTACATACAGTATAATGGTATATTATACTGGAGGAAGCCATGGAGCATGTAGCTCAGTGCTTCTCAACCTTCCTAATGCTGCGATCCTTTAAATTCACTTTCTTATGTTCTGGTGACCTCCAATGATAAAATTTTTTGTTGCTACTTCATAACTGTAATTTTGCCACTGTGATGAATTGTAAATCTCTGATATACAGGATATCTCGTTTGTGACTCTTGAAAAGAGTCATTTGCCCCCCAAAGCAGTCACAACCCAGAGGTTGAAAACTACAGCTGTAGCCTGAGTTATTTTTTTCCCCTAATATCTTAGGGCTGGTGGCATCTGAGAATTGGAGACCCATCTGACAAACTCGTTCTCAACTCTACTTCCGTTGACTCATCTTTTATCTCTCTTCTATAGGGTTTTCCTTTCTGTTCAAAGTTTGCTTGCTTTCTCTCAGCCCAGCACTGCCCACCTCCCATAGAGCAGCTTATCTCTCAGGAACTTTTGATCCAGCTTATCCCTTTGGTGGAAGCAGAACTTGTCTTGAGCTCTGCACTAATTGTTTGGAAAGTTCACAGGCTTGAAGGGTCAGAGGCTACTGTCTGCTTCCTGAAGGCTGTTCGTCTCTCAGCTTTCAATGCTTTGATTCTCTGTTCAATGCTGGCACGTATCTTGAGAGGTTGCCTTGAGTCATCTCCTCTTCATCTCCTTCCCAAGTGAGCAAGGATGAGGTCAGCTTTCAGTTCATGACATGAACAGGAGCTTCCAGGTCTTTCGACCTGCGCTAAGTTCTCACAGAACTCCTTGCCAAACTTGGATGACTTTCCATCTTTCTGATATGAGCTTCTTCATCTGTGAAACATCATTCACAGTATGTGGCTCAGATGATCAGGAGAGGCCATATGCTTGCCTGTGGCCAGACTGTGTTTGAGTGCAGCTCAGACACTTGCTGCTTTGTGTATGTTTGCAGACAAATTACCTAGAGTCTCAGATCTAGCTCTGAAAAATATGTGACAGCCTGAAACTTTCTCGTAGAATGGTTGTGTTAAATGACGCCCTTTCTCTAACTTCCTCAGAATGGGCCTTTCATTGACTCATCCTCACACCTGCCCCCCACCCCCCATGTCACTCAGGTACTGAGGCAGTGAGAGCCTGGAACTGTGAGTGAGTAGCAAAATAGACAAGCCATGCCTATTGCAGCCAGGTGAATTGGACTTTAAATAGATTCAGGGATTTGGGTTTCCGTTTCTTATCCTTCATCAGTCTTTAAGATTAAGATTCAAACATGAATGAACCTGTGTGCTGAGGGTACTTTCCGCCTAGTGTGGTCTCCTGTACATGGTGGGGGGAGAGAGGGTGAGAAGGCAAGACAGCATTAGCAGCCTCTCCCAGAGGCAGGCATGTTTGGAGAAAGGAAATCATCATGATACTAAGGTTGGGACTTCACTTTTGAGACTTTTAGGAAACCAAACAAAACAATTCAAACCCAACTCTCTGCTCTTAACTATTTGAAACTATCAAGCCAATCCGCAAACACATTTAAAGAATACCACTGTGCTCCATTTGGGTACCTCCACTTTTCTCTGAACAACCCCCCTCACCCCTTTGCTTCTAGTACCTGGTTCTGCTGAACTTTCCGTGGTTTACTAGCTGCTTTTTAATAATGTCCTAGGAGACCACTGGAAGGCTGTAGGCAATTCTATTCCTCCAGGACAAAGCTTGACTGACAGGTAAGGGAGCAGGTGGTCAGGCTTAGAACCACGTAGGCATGTCCTTTATTTTCTGAAGTTCCCTCCTGCTTTCTGGGAGGCACCATCAGCTTGTTGCCTGCAACTCTGTGCTGCTTGACTATTTCTTACTGGAGACCACTTCCTTAAGATGTTTACTGAACAGTAGTGCTTATCTCTGGCACCTCTACCATACATTCTGACCTAAAATGGCTCTTTCCTGAGACTTTTCCCATATCTGAATTTCCTGGTAACGCAATTTTATACTTCAAAGGTTAACGAGGGTCAGTTGGGGTAATTCATTGGGGAAAATATCTTTCTTACAACTTGACGTGGTTCAAGAGCTGGCAGTGAATTCTCTCTGCCTTAGCTATCAGACATCTGTAACCATTTCTTGTAGACACATAATTTTAATAAATAGATGGCAGTAGTGTTGATGTTCTTCCTTAGATCTAGTAGTTGAAATAAATAAATTAATTAGGCTGGATTAAAACTCTATGCAATGGCTCTTATGCTCTTTGCAGCCCCACATAGAATGTTGAAGCTACTAAACCAAGGAGTACTTGTAGACTCTCCTGGGATGCTGCCTATAACCTATTCTCTTCAGCCTCTGGGAAAATAGTGTTCCTAGCTCCAAACACTCACCCTGAGGGAAACAGCTTAGTTAAAAAGTGGAGCTAGATGACCTATATTGAGGTATTTTTAACCCAGTGCTGTGTGGCAGAAAGTTACCGAGGAATTCATTTGTATTGTAAAAATGTATGCACCCACTATGCATGAGACTCTCTGAGAGATAATACTCAAAATGAGCTTGTTAGTAGAATATGTTCTTTTCTCTGGGTGTTTAGTAGGATGTCTTCCTTGTTTCTAGTGTGCTGGTATAAAAACAAAACAAAACAAAACAAAAAAACATTTGTTTTGAAAACTTTGCTTCAACTATGAAGATACATGAGTTCTGTATCTTCAAAGCCACCCCATCTCCCCACTCAACTCTTACAATTTCCTCAAAATCTATACTTTATTCTTTATTATTGTTATAAATTATATATATGCATATATATGTGTGTGTATGCATGTGTGTATGCATTTGTCTGTGTCCATTCACTCACATACTCTAATAAGTCCATTTATTATTGCCCAGTAGATTGGGCATCCTATGCATAGCTCATGCCTTGAGGTGACGAATTCTTCATTTCTCGGCAGCCATTGAGCTCTATTTAGGGGTAGAAATTTGGAATTTTTCCTGTGCACATTGACCTGTCAGCTGGTGGTGTGTTCATGCTGTTTTTGTTGAGGCAATCACAGTTTTGAGGTTTTAAATATGCATCTCTCTTGTCATGACTTGGATAAACAATAGGCATGACTAACTATAGACATCCTGGGCCTGTGGCTCTTAGAATCATCTAGCCACCATCCCTGACTCCATGATTTTCCCCAAGCCTTGTGTGTAGGGCAAATGCATTACAAGTGCATTAGTTGATGTGCTAGTGAATTTTAAGACACAGATTAACACCAATACAGTAACACTAGATGATTTCAGTTCCTCCCCACCCCATTCTCCATCATCTTGGTAGTCATCTTGATAGTCTTCCTGGCAATGTTGATGATACACTTGTTGGAAGAGTAATTCCTTGTGTGTACTGTTTTTCACCATGAGTCCTTTCAGTAAGGACATTATTCTTAGAGTAAAAAGAAAATTTGCCATATTTGATTGGGTAAGACTGGATAAGATAGGGAAGCATTAGAAGATTAAAGATTGATGTCAAACCTTGGAATAGGTAGATCCTCTAAACCCTTGGCATTTGTCAGGGAGCACTTTGGAAAATTTTCAAAGATCTAACGGATCAGACATGAGAGTGCTTTAAGAAACTTTGCTCAGCTACCCAAATAAAGGCTCTTGGAACTACTTGCGGCTGGTTCTGAATACTGCAGCTGGTCTCTTACTCCTGTCAAATCCTAGCATTTCCTCACTAAAAACTGTGACATCCAATAATGTGCACATTTTCTCTTGGGCCATGGGTCATGTAACCTGACTTGTGGAGTAGGCAGGTCCCACTAGTGGGCATGTTCTTCTCCAGCAAAATACATTCTTTACCCCATGACATATTTTAATTACTAGTGGGTTAGAAGACTTTCAGTTCTTGGTGGGTAAATGACAAAATAACCAACAGAGAAAGGTGAGGGTGGGGTTGATTATGTTGACAAGAAGGGAATGGGATTCCTAAAGGAAGACAGATCCAGCAAGTCAAGAAAACACCCTCTGGTTAAACCTAAGCACCCACCATACCGGGACTGCACACAACTAGTTCTGAGTTCATTTGATCTTGCCTTAGAGATCATTTTCACAGACACAAAATGTTTTTCATCCCAACATGAAGATGGAAAGGTTTTAGCCATAGGGAAGTTTCTGACTGTTCATAGCCTGATCTACTCCCTGAGGCACAAAGTAACTGTGAAAAACTCTCCCCTTGTTGTAGACTAAATGTTTGTGTCTCTCATAATTTCTGTGTTGAAACACAGACCCTTGACATACCCCATGTGGCTGTATTTGAAGATAGGGCTTTGAAGAATGTAAATAAGATTAGATGCGATGGCTCAAAAGGTGAAGGCACACTTATCTCCAAGCCTGATAACCCGAGCATTGTCCCTCAGAACCAACATGATGAAGAACTGACTTCTGCAATTGTTCCTGGATCTGCACACATGTATGATGGCACAGGCATGGCCATATTCATGTACACACACACACACACACACATACACACACACACACACACACACACACACACACACACACACACGTAAATAAAGGTCACTAGAGTAGCACGCTTATGCAATAGAATTAGTTTTCTTATACCAAGAGTCTGTCCCCCTGCCTCCCACCTGGTGGAATCGGGATGAGAAGCTGTGCATCCAGGTATAAGCCTAAAGAAGGACCCCCATCAGAAACCAACTTGGCCACCAAATTTATCTTGGACCTTTTACCTTTAGAACTATATGTACAAATGTTATGGTGTTTGAACCACTCATTGGCGCATTGCATGATAACAACTTGGGCATACACACTCCCCTGCAATTGGCTCCAGATTACCTTTTTGTGATTCAGATACTTTGTGTTCTGTTTTCTGAAGTGGAAATCTGTCATTTTTGCATACTACATGATTTTTTTCTACAGTTACAGACAAGAAGCATTCAGTTGTCTCTCAGAAGGAGGAAAGTACCCCCACAGTGCCTAACCAGAGTCAACTTATCCTAGCTCACAATGGCAGATTGTTAGGATGAGAGATAAAACAGATACATATATTTTTGTTCCTTCCCAAATGTCACTGAAGCAGCATTATTTTTCAGAAAAATTCAGTTCCACAGGGGCAAAGAAAACAGAATTGGAGATCATAGTGAGAATATTTCAGAAGCTGAAGAAGGATGTAAGAGAGGGACTTCTGACATATCAGACTGAAGGAAACTGAGCATAGAGGAAAGCTAAGAAGCAAGTGGGTTTTTGTTATTGAATTCCAGAAGCCAAGAGGTCGTTGCACACTTTCTGCCTCACAGTATGGAACACATGTAGAGTAAAACAAAAAAAAGGTTGAATGTTTTAAAACTTGAAACATATTAAGACCCTCTTTGATTTTGAGAAATTGGCATTCACAACACGGAACAAGTCATGATTACTCCTGTGGTAGATAGGCTTTGCTATGGCTATGGTGTAGATACAGTCGAGCCATGAGCATGGTGGTGTGGTACAGAGCTGGGCAGACACATGCATGAGACACCTCTCTGTAGTCTTGCCCCCTGCTGACATAGCGTGTAAATAACTTCAGACACATCTCTGTGCAGTATTAAGTGAAGCATTTTGCTGTGCTGTTCCCTAAAAACATTGATTGTATGTTTTTAGGTTTTACTGTTCTCATTGCTGTGTTTAGCAGCTAGCATGGCAGCCTCCACAAACTCACAGTCTGCCACTCTGGACTGGGGTGGGACGACTTCTGAGTGACTTTAATCAACATAGAAAGGAAACACAGACACAAGAGAGTAGGAACATACTTTACAGAGAGACACAAAGAAGGCAAGGGATTTTGGAAATGAATCATTTATCTTAAATGTTTGGGAGAGAGAGAGAGAGAGAGAGAGAGAGAGAGAGAGAGAGAGAGAGAGAGAGAGAGAGAGAGAGAAAACATTAAATACAATGGAGAGGATTTTACTAAAGAGGAGGAGAGGTTTGCAGAGTCCAGAGCCAACTCCTGGATAGTTATGAAGAACACTGTAGCAGAATGAACTTTCCAATAGCTATAGGATGGAGAAAATAGTAGACAATACTTGAACAAATGGCAGGGAATTGAAAAATTTTAAATTAGAAGATCAAAGTGCCGTTCTGAGAGATAACAACAAGAAAAGAAAATGTCTATGGAAGAGCATCAATAAAGATCAGTTCAGCCAAATTTTTCTGAGCTTGGTAGGTTCAAAGTACACAATAGGAGCCCAAGATCACGACGAATTAGAGTGACTAATAGAGATGTTTATTTTGACATTTTAGGAAACTGAGCAAGCCATAAGGGCAAAGATTTCTATTCAAAGGATCAAGCAGCATGATTGTTTTCTGTTTCTCTATTGTTAAAATATTTTCAGAGTGCTTTCAAATTGTAGAAACATGAGGGTTCTCTCAGTTGGTAAACTGTTTGGTGCACAAGCATGAGGAAGCAAGTTTGATTCCCAAACACACTTAAAAGCTGATGCTATAGCTTGCTCTTTTAAGCCCAACACTGGAGAGGGACAGAAAGGTGAGTAAACTTTGGGGGTTCACTGACTGTCTAGTTGAGCTGAAATGGACATTCAGTAGACCATTAAGAGCCCCCCGTCTCAAGAAACAAGGTAGATAGGTGGGCATGGTGGCATACCACTTTAAAATCACCACACTCTGGAGGCAGGTGGATTTCTGAGATTGAGGCCAGCCTGGTCTATGTTGTGAGTTTCAGGACAGCAAGAACAATACAGAGAGACCTTGTCTCAAAAAACAAACAGCAACAACAATAACAACAACCCTACCAAAATGAAAAATGAAGTAGATTCTTCCTGGGATTTTGCTCTGGCAAAATCATTCACATAGACACACACACAAACACACTAACAAACACACACATATAGACACACAAACACAGAGACATACACTCTGACAAATAGATGACAGATACACACACAGGGACAGACAGACAGAAAGATAATCAAACACATACACTCAACCACAGACTGACAACAGACTTATACACACACACACACAGACACACAAACACACACAGGGCCTTCTCTCTCTTTCACACACACAAACGCTGACACAGAAAGACAATCAGACATACACACTCAGATACAAACA
This sequence comes from Montemys delectorum, assembly GCA_019843815.1. NCBI lineage: Eukaryota > Metazoa > Chordata > Mammalia > Rodentia > Muridae > Montemys > Montemys delectorum. The sequence goes on from JADRCD010227276.1 coordinate 18,463, forward strand.
GGTGACAGACAGATAGACATACAAACACACACACAGGGCCTTCACACACAGACAGGCAGACATATAAACATGTATACAGGGCCTTCACACACACACACACACACACACACACACACACACACACACACAAAGAGACATATAAACAGACAGAAAGTAGTCTGGACATAGTAAAATTGTTAAAATTACCAGAGATGGAAATCGTAGCTAGAAAACATTTCAGATTGTAAGGCTATCAGGACTTTGATCTTTTGTACCTCTTTTCTTGGTGTGGAAATGATGAGTCTGCTTATGATGCAGGAGAGGTAGAAGAGACTGATGTGAGGAGAATTCCCAGGTGGAAGGGCTCAGACACCTCATGACTGCAGCTGAGGATGCAGTCCCCAGAGCTCCAAGTCCCCACTGCAGAAGGCTTATGCCTCTGGGAGGGATTTCCTGTAGGTGGACTGGATTGCATCTGAACATAGAACATGTATAATGCAAGTAGAGGATATTTACACACCTGCTGGAGAATCTGATGTAAGTACATAAAACAGGGAAATCAGGCACAGAAACAACAGCTGGTAAAAGTCAGTCAAAAAAAAGGGGGTGACTTCTGCAAAGGACAATTGCAGATATAGTGTAGCGTGACTAATTGTGGCTAATTAGCATATGAATTACCTGACATAGTTATCACTACTGTGGTGAGAACTCTTCACATAGATTCTTTTTAAGTTTTCTTTTTAAAGAACTACAGAACATGGGGTATCATTGAGTGGTATAGGGCTCGTCCTCCCTGCCTTAAGCCTTAAGCTCTGTTCCCAGTACCAGACAGGAGAAGGGGAGAGGTGAATCCAGTAAACTAGTAGCTGTAGCCACCATTTCGTAGAACAGATCTCTGCCATTTGATTAGCATTTCCTCCTCAACCTCTGCAGTAATTACTTACAATGGTGTCAGTCGTGCAAGCATGCAGTTGTGCCATGTGTCAATGCCAAAAGGTGAGAGTTATGTCACCATGTCATACAATGTCAGGCAAATGCTGAGGAGAACAAAGCAGGAATTATGAGTTTGATTGGCAACTTAGGGCTGTATTTGTAACTCATTAGTACAGTGCTTGCCTTGCATACAGGGGGCTTGAATTTGGTACCCAGCATCATAGGAGCTGGGGGTGGTGCTGCATGTCTGTGCTTTGAAGGTGGAGGTAGGAGGGTCAGTTTTCTGTCTTGGCCACACACATAGTGAGTTTAGGGCCAGCCTGGGCTATGTGAGACTCTGTCTCAGAACCCACTCCTTCCAGAAGAAAATGAAATAAATGTTAAAATAACCACAATTAATTGGAAGATACAAAGATGCATTTTTAAAAAGGAATGTGCAACATAGTTTTTATACTCCTTGTGTCTGTGATGAAAAGGGTGTTTCATAACACCTGAAATGTAAATAAATAGAATATTCAATAAAAAATAGGAATTCAGTTATTGTAGCTCAAGCATTAAGGAACTACCTGGCCAAAGGAACGGTTTATAGTATTTGGAGAAAGAATTTCAAAAATGGAAAGTGTGATGTTAATGTTGGTGTTGGTGGTAGTGGTGGTTGTGCTGTGTATGTGTGTGTTTGTGTGTGTGTGTGTTTAAGCACACAGTTCTGTAAGATATTAAGATCTGCCATTGGAGTCTATTATAATATTTTATGTAATTTTCTAAAAAATTAAAATGTTTCATGACTAAAATGTTGAATGAGCACTGATGTTTAGCAAACTGTCATCCTAAATCTGGAGATGAGAACAAACTAACTTTCTAAGTTTATTTTCCTTTTATACAGGAAATAACTTAAAACTCTGTTCTGGATTTGACAACACATGATTATTAAGCCAATTAGTGTTCATGAAAATGTTGCTCAATTTTGCCTTACTGATTCTGTGCAGATCCATTGAGAGCTATGGACAGTGAGCTGGGGAGATTGTGCCGTGTATAGGAGAGCCTTCCACTCAAGCATGAGAACCCAAGTTTGCATCTCCAATACCAGAGTCAGGCACACCTATGAGTCCTTGTAGCCCCAGTATTTCAGGAAGTGGAGACTCCCAAAATGGAGTCTGTCTTACTGATAAGACATATGAGATGTAGCACTGTTGTGCTGTTTATTTGAAAGACAAGGGGCAGCAAAGCTGATGACCATCTGATCTGGTGTAAGAGCCAATTCCAAGGGAACATAGGAATGAAGAATCAAGACAGCAGTGACCAATCATCTTCTCCTGTAAAACAGTCCCCTCTGAGGAAAGGACTCTGATCACGATCATGGTTGGGTTATGACCCTGGAATCAGATGGGAAAGAGTGTGGCACCCCAATCCATTCGGGTTAAATACTATTGAATTCTGGGTTTCAGCTTCTTCAAACTACAACAGTACGGTACACTTGACAGGACTGATACAGTGAAATTAGTCATCCCAAGCTAAAACATATGTCAGATTGTATCTGGCACAAAGAGCAAGTAAATGGTAGTATTCCTGAAACTTTTGAAAAGAGTAGAAGATCTATCAGGGGGATCCATCACTGGAGACAGGCTGGAAGAGCTAGAGACAGAGATGCGCACAACTTACAAGCCTGATCATTGTTTTATTGGGACGAAGAAGTCTAAGAAATTCCCTCAGGACGTCTCAGTTTACAATTACAACTTAGCCCAGCTTCATGGGCAGATTTTCAAGAAATCGGTGCTTTTGCTAGAAAAGGAGAAATCTATGTTAGCCATGTTTCAGCTGGCACGGGTATCTGCACTCCCTAGTGGCAGAAACCAGGTCTACCCCAGGCCCACTCTAAAGCCAACCTACACATCACAGATAAAAGGAAGTTTTGCTACCTTCAGCCAGAATGTAAGAGTGAAACCTGGAAACGGCCAAAAGGTAGAAGAAGTTACAGTTTATAAATGTCTCTGGGATATCAAGCCTCGATGAAGATATCAGAGAGAGAAATTTCATAGTGCCCAGATAGTTACTCACTCACTTATTAAATGTTTATCAAGCACCTACTGTGTACTTCACAGGGGTGGCGTGTTGGAGGAGACACAAGACTGAACAGGTTAGAGGTTCTTACTCTTCAGAAAGCTGGCAGAAGTCAAAGAGAGAGCCACAGATTGAGAGCAGACACAAAATCGAGCACTGGCAGAAACTGGTGTTTTTTAGGAGCAGGCTACTGTCCTGCTGATGGAGCCGGTGGCCTATCACCAGTCAGCATCGGGGAGGAGCTCTTCCTTTATCTGAGATTGTGGTAATGAAAAGGAGTTTGTCAGGAAAAGATCTTTGAGAGAAGTTGCAAGTTGGGAAGACTTTGTGAGTACAAGGACCAGCAGATCTAAAGGATAGAATAGGGGTTCAGAAAACGCTGGTCGGAAGCTTGAGAGAGACATGTGGTACTCTGACGCCATCTCAAGAGATAAAGTAAAGGCCCAGGCTTCTAAACAGCATCAGTTCCTTATCAAAACCTCAGAGCAGAAGTGTCAGATTTCTTCTTTAACAGGATGAAAGACGTGTGAAAGCCTTCAAACTAACATGTATGCAACCAAGAAAGGGAACCTCTCAAGATGAGAGTGTGTCTGTATTTATGCTGCAGTGGCATCTCAACTGGGCAGCCAGCTTTAGGACGTTTTTCGTAAGTATGATGCTATGGTGGTTTGAATGAGAACGGCCTCCAGGGGCTCATGCGTTTGGATACTTGGCCTGTAGTTGGAACTGTTAGGGAAGGATTAGGGTATATGGATGGCCTTATTGGAAAAGGTGTATCTCTGGGGATGGGCTTTGAAGGTTCAAAATTCCCAGTAGGTGGGACTCTCTCAGCCTCATGCTTGAAGATGAAATTTAAACTCTCAGCGACTGCTCCAGCACCGTGCTTGCTGCCATGCTCTCTACCATGATGGCCATGGACTTGAGCTCCACTTTTGCATTGGTCCTGACAATAGAAAAGTCGATAAGGCAGAAGTTATCTCACTCACGAGCTTGAAAGCATAAAATTCCATCTCAAAAAACCAGAAAAGAGCATATTAAGCCGAAGTAAGTAGAAGAGAGGAAACAATAAAACTCAGCTTAAAAAAAAAAACTTCAGCAAAACAGAAGAAAACAATAAAAACAATTTTAAAAAGTGGAAAATTATGTGACTTCCAACAAAAATGGCTTTGACTGAGATGGTGCTGGTGTGAATAAAGATGGTGCTGATGTGCCATAGTAACTATATGTGATGTCAGTCTATCTCCAGGGAGACCCCTCCATGCATTTTTGATGGTATCTGTAAAGCAGGGAGAGCTTCTGGAGTCTCTGTGTTGGATTTTAAAGCATTCCTCAGTTCCCTCTAAGGAAAAGTATGGGACATAGGAAGCCACAGGTGCTTTCGAGAAGTACTAGGCTAGTGAGCCTCCAGACATTTCAGGATGTAGAACTGAGCCCTGCCGTGGAGAACCTTGAATGCCACCAAAGGATTTATAGCTTTATCCAACAGGCAGGGAGGGGAGACTCATATAATAGGTTGACGTGAGAAGCTGCACTGATATGTTTTGGAGATTAAGTTAGAACTGGGTAGAGTCGTCTGAAGTTTGAGAGAAGTGTTAGGTAGGGATGGGATAAGGAAGGTATGCTGACTTAGGTTGGAGCTAGAGAAGAAGAGGCAGGAGGTGACCATGGCTGAGGGAATGAGAAGAAGAAGCTCCCAAGGAGGGCACAAGCAGGCATCACTCATGTCTCACAAACAGTCTTGTGTGTTCCCAGAGACTCTGATCCATTTCTGATTTATTTATTTGATTCCAAGTATTAAACATGTATTTGTTTACTTTCTTTAAGCATTTCGTATTAGTACCCGCCTATGTGGGCACACGTGCATATGGAGGGCAGAGGCTGACATTAAACATCCTCCTCAATAGCTCTCACTCTGTTTGGTTGTTGATGTTGTTGTTGTTGTGTTTTGTTTTGTTTTTATTTTTTATTTTTTTTGAGACAGGGTTTTTTTCTATATAGCCCTGGCTGTCCTGGAACTCTACTAGACCAGGCTGGCCTTGAACTCAGAAATCTGCCTGCCCCTCCCAAGTGCTGGGATTAAAGGTGTGCACCACCACCGCCTGGCTCTTACTCTGATTTTTTAAATGTATTCATTTTATGTGTGCAAATGCTTTGCCTGCATATACATATGTGTATGTGTGTACTTGGTGCCTGTAGAAGTCACAAGAGAATCGGATGCTCTAAAACTGTGGTACCAGATAACGTGAGGCACTATGTGGGAACCTAGGTCCTCTGTAAGAGAAAGGAGTACTTTTAACTACAGACTCACCTGTCTAACCCTTCTTACCTTATATTTGAAACAGAATCTTTCATCAAACCCCGAGTTTTCTCAATTCACCTCTGCTGGCTGGCCAGCAAGCCCTGGAGATCCCTGACCTACCATCCTAGCCCCAAGATCACAGTGCATACTAGCACCTCTGGCTTTTTAATGTGTGTGCTGGGGACCCAAAGGCAGGTCTTCATGCTTGCTCAGCAAGTACATTACTAACAGAACCATCTCCCCAATCAGTCTTCGTGTAGTTTTAAAACAGACATTTTTTTCAAAGCTTTCTGATTTAGGGAAAGCTTGAGAATACTCAAAGAGATCACAGAAAACTTCAGAGCCAGTAACAGGTGGACTTCTTCTTTGCTTCCACTCTGAAGCTTTTCAGCTCCAGCCATGTGTCTTGCTGAGCTTGAGCAGCAGGCTTTTCTCTTCCCCTTTCTTTCTGGTGTGCGCTGCTAGAGAGGTAAAGCAACCCTTAACATGGTCTTCAGTGTCGTTGTGCTGAAGTCACTGCATTGCAGAAGGCCTGGGGGGTGGGGTAGGTGCTGTATTTGATACAGTGTGGTAGTGGTCTCTCTGAAGCACAGTGAGGCTCCATACTGGGATGCTCACATCTTAGAGGCCATTCCCACACTGGTGGTTTTGGCAGAAGGGTTCTCCCATCGCCAGGCACTCTACCATGGGATGAGTTCTGGCTTCTTACACTGAACATCTTTCAACCCTGTACTGGTTTCCTAGGAGACACTGCCTTGAGTACTGTCTGACCAAATTTTGCCGTAGACACAAGAAGTTACACAATTTCTCAGGAGCAGAAAAAAATTTGAGTTCTAAAACAGAGTTTTTTTTAAGAAGTAGGCTGATTGAAGTAGTCAGCAAAGTTGAAAGAATGAAAAACAGTCCACAGCCCCAAAATAGAACCTTCCACTAAAAATAAAACTTAAAATTAAATATAGTAAAGATCTTGCCAGGTTTTGTCCGTGTCGTGTGCTGATGAGTCTAGATTGCCACATTTGCTTTCTGTTAGATTCCCAAGCAAATCTGCAACTAAAATTTACAAACAGGGCTTGAACCAGAGTGGGCTGTATTGTAGAAACAAGTAATGATTAAAGTGCCAGTGCTTGTTTTGTTCAGTTGTTTATCTTTCATTGCCTGTTAGAGAGATGGGGGATGGGCTGGAATTAATGAACTCCAAGGGAATGTCTTAACATTTGCAGCTCCAGTTAAATCACCTATGAACAGAGTTATGTCAAGCAAGTGATTTCCATTTCCCCAAACTCAAATGAAGCTCTTCTACTTTTATATATATATATATGTATATATATACATATATATATCCATATATGCGTGTGTGTATTTGTGTGTGTATGTGTGTATATAAATATAAATATATATATATGTGTGTGTGTGTGTGTGTGTGTGTATGTGTGTGTGTGTGTGTGTATGTGTGTGTGTATGGTTTTTGTTTGTTGTTTGTGTTTTGAAACAGAGTTTCTCTGTGTAATAGTCCTGGCTATCCTGGACTCACTTTATAGAACAGTCTAGCCTTGAACTCACAGAGATCCACCTCCATCTGCCTTCGGAGTGCTATGATTAGAGGGTTGCACCACCCCTCTCAGCTGGCTTTGTTGTTGTTGTTGTTGTTGTTGTTGTTGTTTGTTTTGTTTTTTAATGCTGTCAGCATATGGTGATTTTATTCAATATCTTCCGGGTTGTGTTCAGGAAGAATTAGAATACAGCATTGCATAAGTTCAACAGGCTTCAACTTGGCAGCAGGAGAGCTTAACTATGATTTGTCTGCTTACCAAAATCTCTCATTAATTTGATGACTTGGAGCAATGACTTCAGACCTCTGTGCTGGTTTTCCACTTTTTTTTTGTAAGTCAGCAGGTGCTGACAGGCTTTGGTCTTCAGAAGTTCGATTAGGATGCACAGGGCAGTGTGGTAGAGTGGACATGTTGCTTTAAGGAACATAAACATAGAGATTGATTTCAGCCACTAGTGAGGTTCAGAGAGCACAAGTTACTATCTCAAAGAGGCACAGCTAGTTGGTGACACAATGTCTCATGACCCTTTAGCTACTAAATTTCAGGTATATTTTGATCTCTTCCCGTCCCTTCAAAGCTTTACAGCTAAGCAGAAGACTGACATGAAATTCTTCAGGGTTTTAGGCAGAAAGGGTGATTGTCCAATGCAGTGCAGTCATTGGGAGCACTCCCTCTCCCTGCTCCCTCTGCATCCCCTCTGCATTGTTAGTGCTCCCTCACGATGCTATAATCCTTTAAGAGAAGAACATTGTCACAGAAATATTTAATTAGTTGATTGCTTTTATTCATGTTCAGACATACATCCAGAGCAAGGAAGCTTTCAAAAGGCAGATTGTTTATAATGTAAAACCATTAAAATGTGTAGTTCCCGTAACCAAATTACATTAGCATGTTAGAAAGAGAAGCTGTCTTAAGCACAACCCAACCACAGCAGTGGGATATTTTGCACATTCTATTTCAAAAAGGCTAAAAAAGGAGGAAAAACTGAAAGCCTCAATAAAAAGTCCCATTTTTTTTTTTTGGCCAAACATAACTTGATTCCATTGAAAGTAGCTATTTTGGTCATAGCAGTTGGCGTTGCACCTATGGGCTTCACACTCGGAGCACAAGATGCATTTCAGGAAGGGGGTTTCCAGTGAGCACTTCAGAAAGCCACAATGCATATAAAATATGCCAATATATGATATATATATACATATATGTATATATACATATATACCCACACATGTGTGTATATATATATATATATACACTATGAAAATGCTTTTGTCATTTTCAGTAAAATACTGACTCCTCCTTGCCTCATATTTACAATTTAATTCCTTGACTTTCTTGGCCCATATAATCGTAAATTTAGTATTCTTTAATGTCGACCAAGTTTCAGACCTCCTTATGCATCTCTGCACACTGCTGTTTCTCAACCCTATGTTTGTGTGCTTGTCAAAGCACTTTGAACATTGTCTTGCTCCTGCAAGCACATTAGGCTAGATCTGTGAAAGGACTGGAATGCTGGAGAGTTCATGGGCGAATCTCTTTGTCTCTGTTTCTTTCTCTGCCTCTGTCCCTCTAGATCCTCCCCCCCTTTGTCATTCCCTTTCTCTCCCTTCCTTTTCTGTATCCCAATCTCAAGGACTGACTTTCCCACCCTCTATGCTCAAGACTACAAATGGCCTTACTGATTTTTGTTGATAAAGCCTCCAATTTCATGATTTCCTACAGAAAAGCAATTGACAGTGTGTCAGCTGCATTGTTCAGTTGCTTGTTGCCCATGAGCATTTGTGAGTGTCTGTGTATGTGTGTGTGTGTGGTCTGAGAGAGGAAGAAGAAAAAGAAAGAAGGAGAGAGATGAGGAGAATGTAACTGATCTTCCTATTCTAAGACACTGGAAAGCATCTCTAAAAGAGTCTAAGGCCTGGAAGGGATGGACAGACACTGCTAGGTGTCTCTTAATAGCTCAGTGGTTAAAAGCACTTGATTCTAAGCTTAATGACTTTAGTTCAGTCCCTGGGACCCACACGATAGAAGAAAAGAACCTACAAGAGAGAAGAGAGAAAGAAAAGGAGGGAGGGAGGAGGAAGGGAGGAATAGAGAAAGAACGAGAGACAAATTTGGGAGGGATGGGCAAAGGGGTTAAAGCCTAATGAATTTCACGTGAGTGGTAACTTTTAATAATAATCAAAAAGCACAAAACCTGTCCTTAAAAAGCAGCAAGGATGGAAATTTATGAGTAGCCCCAGGGAAAGGATAGCAAAGAAGACTGGGAGGAGGGTGCTGTGCATGAGGCCACAGGGGTCCCGTGTGCACTGGGGACAGCTGGGGACAGCTGAGGCCGTGGATGCTCTCGTGCAGCAGGAGCAGGAGGGTTTTGATTGACTCTATGTTCTCTTCTTGACCCATGGTCTACGTTCAGGCTGTTACTGCTTCCTTTGGATTTCAAGCAAAACAACATTTTACATGAAACATGCAATAATTATAACCAAGGGCTTGCCTATTTTGCTTAAATCTCTTTGAGAATAAGGTGAAATAATATGTTGCCTTTTTCCTGACCCTACCTGCTCTTGGGAGTTGGAGGTGAGGTGGCGCAGAGTCAACTGACACGGACTCCAGGGTCACGTGAGAAACGCTTCAGCAAGCTCATCTGAATGCTGCTGCAAGCTTCTTTAATACCCTCCACCCACACTCCATTGGTCCCAAGAAAGCATCTCCTCTAAACAGCAGTTCCTGATTGGCTGGCATTGTCTGCATCAGCAACCCTTGGTCTCTCAGGCAGTCCTCAATTAGGTCCTCCTGCAGGAGATGCTTTTGTGGCTGTGTGGGCCCCCCTGGCATTTACACAGAAGTGGCCACGCTGTTCCTGATCCAATAATGAATTTAAGTTCAGTGAGTGACAGTAGATCGCTGGTTTTGACATGTGTCAACATCCATGATGACTGGCAGGGCTCGTCCCAACCTTCTCTGAATTACTCACACTTGAGACATGGAACAGGGGGCCTAGCCATGATTCCTGTCCGCCTCTGGAAGACTAGAGTGTGATGTCAAACCCTTCAACAGCCTGTACTTTCCTTGTGGTCCTTCATGGCACAGCTTGCTCTGTATGGACATTGCAGTAAGTGTGGGATGAGCAAGGTCTGTGATCCCATAAGACCAGAAGTCATGTCACTATGGCACTGGAAGCTGCATTGTGGATCAGCTCCCAATAGAGTCAAGAGGAGAGCCAGCTGAGATTTGGCCTTACTTTGTTGGACAGATTGCAGTCCTACATGGGAACCTGAGGCAAGAACAACTGCTGGTTTCTATAGCAATACTTGGCCACTTCTTCACCTGTACTCTAAATCCTGTGTCAGATGGGATGCTGTCTGGAGTTAACAATGCCTTCATCTCCAGAAAACATTCTCAGAAGGCGCCATGATGGCTTTTGCACAATGGCTAGGTAATGCCAGAGGAAGGAAAGTTACACTAAATGGCATTTGTGTTTCTTCCCAGCCTGAAGATTCTTTGAGATTCCAAGTTCCATTAAAACTATTTCAGGACACGGTTAAGATTAGAGCAGCAATTTTTAGGTCAGTGTTTTGTAGATTTTGGCTAAAGGCCATTCAGAGGTTAACAGAGCAAAAAAGGGAAGTAGAAACAATGGTATTAAAAAATTTAATGCAGAAAAAAATTTGGGTGAACAGTGTGACAGTAGGTAACTGTGAAGGGTAAATCCCAGAGGGGACAATTCTCAGATCATGACAGTGCCATGCTATTTTAATTATAGAATATTAGATAAATCAATCTTTAGTTTAACACATACACACACACACACACACACACACACACACAGAGTCAAATGGCTTTCATTAAATGATACATGGATCAAGTGAGTTTCTATAGTAACATGAATTCTCAAAGAAACATTGAGAACTTACTTTATTGTTATTGCAGCAAACTTACACTGTGTGTTTTTGTCCGTACTATCAGAGTACTAAGGCTTTACCACAAGGTTTTCTCCATAACTTTTACCCGAACCCCATGAGGTAAACATTGTTGTCTCCTCAGTTTTCAGATGAATATTTGAAGGTAGAACCAAGTAAGAAACGTTCCCTGAAGGCAGCATCTTTGCTGGAATGTTGATCTAACTTCTGCATCTGTTCCATGCTGCCTATTACTATTGTTGCTGTACCTGTAGAATATTCAGTTTCCTCTGTGGGAAGGGACATGTTCATTGTGCTTGCTTACGGTTGAGCTTGACTTAACCCTGTTCACATGTCCTTGCTTGAGTAGATGAAGTGAACTGAAGGGAGGGGAAACAGCACTTTGGTTCTGGATTTTAAGGTTTCTTATTTTATACACTGATCTCTTACATGAATAGATTTAAAAGAAAGAAAGAAAGAAAGAAAGAAAGAAAGAAAGAAAGAAAGAAAGAAAGGAGGGAAGGAAGAAAGAAAGAAAAGCATGTGGAATCGCAAGCATGGGCCGCACTGGCCTGTAATAATAGACCTTAGAAGACGTTTTCATTGTTTCTATCTCCTCCCATGTCTTAGTCAGTGTTCTTTTGCTGGGCAGAATATGGCAACTCATATAAAGGAAAACATTTAATTGGGGCTTGCTTACCATTCCAGATGCTTAGTCTGTTATTGTCATGGCATCAAGCATGGTAGGTAGACATTGTGTTGGAGAAGTGGCTAAAGAGCTCTACATCTGGATCCACATACAGCAGAAAGAGCAAGAAACACTGGGCCTGGCTTGGGTTTCTGACATCCCAAAGCCCACCCCCAGTGACAGACTTCCTCCAACAAAGCCACACCTACTCCAAGGCCACGCCTCCTAATCTTTCTCAAGTAGTACCACTCCCTAATGACCAAGCATGCAAAATAATTGAGCCTATTGGAGCCATTCCTATTCAAACCACTACACCCTAAATATACATTCTCATCCTGCCTCCCCTGCCCCTCTCTGTGTGACACGCTCACATCTTTACATGTTTCTGGTTGAAAAGCATCTTCCAGATGTTCATGCAGATTATACAGGCTGCTTTAGTTTTAGCTTGTCAGTCATGCCGTCCGTAGCCATCAGCATGTTTCACATTTACCCGTCTCTTCCTCACTCAAACTGAAATTAAATTTTTGGTGAGTGCGGGGCAAACGAAAGGAGATACCTATGATAATTGATTAGTAATTTTGTAATCTTACCCTTTTGGCCTCGGCCTTATTAAAACATTTTATACATTTTACTTCTCTTAATACTTAGAGAAATATTTCTGATCATCTAGAATCAACAATTGAGTTTTAAGAAAAATCTGCAGTCTAAAAACATATTTCAGGCTTATGAGACAGACATGTAGACAACTAAATGTGCACACCCAAGATGGTAAGCCATGCTTCCATCTCAGTGATGCCATATTTTGATAAGGAACATCTTCACAAAACAAAAATATATACGGGCATTCTCTAAATGACCCAGCTCATTTCCTGTTTTGATTCTGGATATTATTCAAGATGATCTGTGTAGAGGAAATTAACATTCCTGGCCTAAAAAATACAGCCATTTTAGTCTCATCACCTGGCAAACTTAGATTATCTTGATTCGTTTCAAAATATAATGGCATTTAGAATCACATCTAGATGTCTTTAAAACATAAGTCTAAAAAATAAGATTTTTTGAGTTATAAAAACAATAGTTAATTTTTCATTAATACTCTAGCAAATCATGTTCTTCCATTAGGATGTTAGCTTCCATTTGCAAGTCGGAAATTAATGCTCTAATGAGAGGAAGCAGTCGCCATGAGCATGGACAGTGTCTCAAATGTCAGCAGGATCTTCATGGAGGATGCACTATGACTTTCCTCTTAAAATTGCCCTTCCATATTTATAACCATTTGGGAAACTTATCAAAAGAGTTTTTGAGTCTTAGAAGAAAAAAGGCCATCTTATGAAAGTTTATTTTGGAAAAGAGTAGAATAGTGTTTGTTTACAGGGTGGGAGAATTTGAGCTTTGGCTCAGCATGGGTGGCCTAGGGCATGTTCCTCATCCTGTGTTTTCTTCTCTAGAGAAAATGACCTTGCTCTGAGTATTGATGACCTATGCAAGTGTTAAGGATAACATTGTTGTCAGGGTAAGGCAGGGGTGAGGGATGTCAGGATTTTATGATACTGCTAAAGTCACACCAAATATTAACATCCCCTATTTATAGGGGAAAATACTAAGTATTGCTAAAAATCCCAGCGTGAATTTTTATAGATAACTAAGTATAGTATATATTGTGTCCTCTATTCTTTAGAACACACTCAGAATACTCTCACAGTGGCTTTCCAAGTCCCTGTTCGAAAGAAGCTTGCCATCTCTGCACTCTTCAGGAATTTGCTGAGCACTCATAGAGGTTCTAACATTGAATGGCTTGCACTGGCCATCAGGGATTATGTGATTTAGGCTTCTGCTGTGAACTCAACCAGGTAAACTCTTCAGTAAAGTGCTACTCTTCATTTCTATTAGCACATATCCTGCATATGCACTGAATGTCCTTTAGTCATTTTACAACGATAATTTAATAAATCCAAAAGGCACCATATTAATTTCCTGTGTCTGCTGTCACAAATACCTCAAGCAGAACATTTTGTTGTTTAGTTTTGTTTGTCAGGACTCTGCTAAGGGTCTCATTATGGCGAAATTGGGGTGCTAGTCTGATTGCCTTCCTTTTTAGAAGTTGGATGAGAGATCATCTGTTTCTTTATCATCTCTAGTTTGTAGTTTGCCAGCATTCTTCAGTTCACCTCTTCCTGTCTCTGAAGCTACTGGTACCCACTGTTTTTCTTCCTCACATTACTTGATTTATTAGAGTCTGGTGGTCTGCCCTCCATTGATGACAAGGACCTGTGGGCCTACAGTGAACCCATATGAATATCTGAAGCAATCTTCTCAATGCAAGGTCTATTCCCTTAATTATACCCCAACTTCTTTTTCCATATAAGGAAATATATGCTCATAGCTAGAGATGAGGTGCCAGACACCCCAGGAAACCATGATTCTTCCTTCCCCAGGCAAGGAGGGTTTTTATTAATTTCTGAAAAGAAGTTTGGATTGAAGAAATTATTATATACACTTTTGCTGTTGAATTTCATTGTAATTTAGGGCCCATGCTTTCTTTTTCTTTCTAAATACTTTATATTATTAAGGAGATAGGAAAACTAACTATAATTAGGGAACTATAGTGTGAAGTTAGTTAAAACAATAATAAATAATATTAGCACTATATTCAGGGATGATCACTTTTTAGGCCTTATCCCGCTTTATGGTCTCATCAATTCTACAGAAGTTGCTATTTTTCCCATTTTATAAATAAAAAATATTAAGAATTTGAAAATCTGAAGAAGGATCCCAAGACAAGCTGGCTTGTAAATGGCAGCCATAAGCAATGACAGGTAAGATCTGGCACAAACCTGGGTGATGAAATGTCATCATCATCCATGAGCAACTTATGGAGTTCATTAAACGCCCTGAATTCAGATATGGCATGGTGATATACTCTATCGGTTTCCCAGCTTATGGTATGTTATTGTGTGTGATAATAAGGTCCTACTATGACAGGACTAAGGAACAGTACTGGTCCTACTGTCCCAGGGATTGTACTTAGTATTCTTCATGATAATGAGTGTTGGCATTAGTCTTTCTGTTTGTTTGTTTGTTTGTTTTATTAGATATTTTCTTTATTTACATGTAAATTTCTCCTTTCCCAGTTTCCCCTCCAAAAAACAAACAAACAAACACACAAAAACAACAAGAACAAACCCCTGTTGCCTCCTCCCTCCCCAGTAGTCTTAAGAGCAGGCCCTCACTATTGCCAGCCCTCTGCTTCCTGTATTATGTACATCTGCTTCACCGTCTGCTGTACCTCCAGCACCATCTCCACACTAAACATTTGGCAGAAAGTTTAGAAACATCTGTTATTTTAGTTGAAGAAGAGGCCAGCTCTCCCTCTCTGTCGAGGGCTGGTACTTTGCAGTTCATGCCTTAGCCTTCTTCCAGAGTCCTTTGAGCTAAGATCAGAGGGCTGGGTTCTTTGAGCTCCACTATGTCACATGGATAGCAAAGGGCAGAGCCATTGGGAAAGGCATATTGTAACTGGAGAGCAGTTTGACTCTCCCCTGGGCACCAACAAAGCAGCCTGCACTGCAGCGTCATATTCAGGTGATTTTACATGACCCCAAGGGGTTTTTCTTTAAACACTGGTCCTTTGCCCCTCACTCTAGCAGGTCAGATCTGTGCGGTATTGGGCAGGATACTTGACCTCTTGAAGAAAAAGGAAAATTGACATAGCTCAGTTTATTCTTTCAGAACACAAGTATGACCGTGTGCGGTGTTGATTATATAGGGCTAAGAATACTGCAATTTTTAAGGAGGAGATCCCACAAAATAAGCACTTGATTCATATCAATTGAGGCTCGTTATATATGGTTCCTTATTAAACATCTATCGCTTCTGAGAAAGCAAGAAAAAAAGAAGGAAGGAAGGAAAGACAAAAAGTGAAGGAAGGAACTGAACAAAGAAGAGGGAAAAAAGGGTAAACCAACAGCCATTGACATGTGGAATCTGATCTGTTACTCAGCCAGACCTCAGAGTGCTCACTGTCTGCTTGAATACTTACAGCATCCTGCTTTCATGCTGAGAGTGAGCAGTCACAGAGACTGCATAAGACAGAGCCCCTGTGGCTTAAGAAGGTACTAGATAGTTATCTCTGTTTACAAAGATACCGTGTCTTTTTCTTTTCCTTTTTAAAACCAACTGTGACTTCTGGCTTGTATTGGCCCACTCTCTTGAGGGCTACTCAGACCCTAAAATTGCCCTACTTTCTGACATCAATCTAGAGTAAGCCTTGACTGTCTTAGAACCTATTCAAAATTACCCAATAACAATTTATGTCCTATAATATATTTTCCCCAATTATTTATTTATTATTATAAATAAGTACAGTGTAGCTGTCTTCAGACACACCAGAAGAGAGAGTCAGATCTCATTACGGGTGGTTGTGAGCCACTGTATGGTTGCTGGGAATTGAACTCAGGCCCTTCGGAAGAGCAAACAGTGCTCTTACCTGCTGAGCCATCTCACCAGCCCCTATAATACGTTTTTTTTTAACCCTAAATTTTTTCTAAAATATCTTAAATTTGCTTCCTGTAATAAATAATAAACCCAACTAGTTCCCCGTGGCTACTACCTGTAGGCATTGACTATTCGGAAAACTACTATCACGGACTGAGCTGATGTAATTACATAAAATCACAAAGTTCTGGAGTAAGATTATGTAGCTTTGTTCTTTAAGAACATACTTTTATCTGCACGTATGGGCTCAAAATCAGTGAGAATAAAAGGACTTACAATGAAGAACATTTCATTTTGTTAAAAGGACTTACAAGGACGAGCATTTCTTTTTCTATCCTTAATCCCAAGAGCAGATACGATATGGGGGTCATTCTGTTCACTTTATTCTGAAGCTTGGCTGAATGTTAATTTCTATGAAAAGCCAGTTCTCTGGTACTCCTTTTTTTTT
>JADRCD010227277.1:1270-18229 GCA_019843815.1 Montemys delectorum
GGGGGAGGAGGAGGAGGAGGAGGAGGAGGAGGAAGAGAAGGAGAGAGGAGGAAGACAATGAGGAGGAGAAAGAAGAGGAAGAAGAGGAGGAGGAAGAGGAAGAGGAGAAGGAGAGGGTAATGGTATTCCTTTTTGCTTTATAATTTGAAATAGTTTTATCTGGAGGGAAAAAAAAGATTCAAGGAAATGCTGGTTAAAAGGCTAAAATTGAGATTCCTTAGAGAGAAGGTGTATGCTGCAGTAGCAAATGACCCCCACACACACATCTTAATATCTGAAAGTAATACGGGTTAATTTCTTGCTCATGCTCTATGACCCAATGATCAACTCTACTCTACTTCACTTTACGCCTGTGCAATGACCTCCGTGTGACTGGGACATAAAGTTGAGGAGGCTAAAAGTGAACATGGTGAGTCAAGGAGGATTGTAGAATTCTTTCAAAAACAAGGGCACATGTCCTCAGCTAAAGCACTTGCACGGCTGAATTTAACAAAGTGGAAAAGTGTAATTTTCCCCAAAGAGAACCAGAAAACATTTGTGAATGTACAGGCTACGTTGTATGCCCACTACAGCTATGATCTAATCTAGATCATAAAAAGAAAAATGAATAAATACTATAAATTTTAGGGAAAAAAAAAAGACGAAATTGTCATTACTAACAATAATATTGGGAAAAAAAAATAAGAGAATTGCCTGAAAACATTAAAATCCCTAAGAAAGCTTATCAAGAAACCTAGTAATAGATTTCATAATACTCAATAGATTTATTACATATAGTAATAATAAGACATTACTGGGGGAGGGAGCTGGGGAAATGACTCAAAGGGTAAAAGCAAAGGACCTGAGTTCCAATCTCAGTGCAATAGCTTGTAAACCAGCTCATGCCCACTTCAGGTCTTTGTGTATGTGTGTAAGGGTCTGTTTGTCTGTCTCTATGTACGTATGTGTACGCATGCATGCATGTATGTATATATATATATGTGTGTGTGTGTGTGTGTGTGTGTGTATGCATGCATGCATGTATGTATATATATATATGTGTGTGTGTGTGTGTGTATGCATGCATGCATGTATGTATATATATATGTGTGTGTGTGTGTATGCATGCATGCATGTATGTATATATATGTGTGTGTGTGTGTATATGCATGTATGCATGTGTGTATGTATGTTTGTATACATGTCTAATTATGTGTATATGAAGAGGTATAAACTGGTAAAGTAAGGTTTCCAATATATAAGTCTGGTATCCACATGCCTTAGACTATAATCTGAACAATGTACTATGTACGGTACTACATAGCACACTGTTTTCTGTACCTACCTAGGCATATGAGCACACATTATAAAGATAACTCATCACACATTAAAGGTTCTATTGTTGGGGTAGCATGTGCACTTAAGTGCAGGTGCCAACAGAGTTCACAAGAGGGCATCAGATCTCCTGGAGCTAGAGTTAGAGTTGTCAGCTGCCTGGCATTGGGTGCTGGGAACTGAACTCTGCAAGAGCAGAGACCTCTTAACTACTGAGCCATCTCTCTGGTCCTAAAAATAAACCTCAAAAGAGAAAAAATACAAATTAAAAAAAAAAAAGAAGTTGCAGAGTGTGATGTTTCCACCTGAAGAAGGAAATCAGAGTTTCAACTCCAAATTTACTAATTATTAAATTTTAAATGATTAAATTTAAATAATTAAATATTGTCACATTTTGACAATATACAGAATTAATTATGAGGCGTTGACATATGCTTCCCATTTGATTCTGACCACTTTTGAACAGTAAGAGGATAGTGTAAAAGTATACCTTTCAAAAGGTCACAGAGCTATAGAAGTCAGGCTTGAGATCTATAAAGTGCAGCTCTGGTGTCCAGGCCCCTCACGCTATAATCTGAATGGTGTACTAAATACACTGTATTCTGTGCTTACCTGCGCATCTGAACACACATTATAAAAATAACTCATCACACGTTAGAAGTTCTATTGTTTTCTAACTTGATACCATCACAGCATAAATATTTTGATTTGATTTAATAAATGATTGATCAGCACTGATTATTTACATCTCCACATAAAGCAGGAATTGTGATAGAGTTTTCCTTTTTGTTTTACACACAAGCTATCAAAGCAAAAGAACGGTTGCACACGCTGTATGAATGACAGAACTCAGAACGACAGTATTCCTAAATCTACCAAAGCTATCTGTATGCTTTTAAGGAAGGGGCTCCACTAGAGATGAACTAGTAAAAGGTTGTGACAAAAAAAAATACACACTCTGAATGCCACTTCAACATTCAGATAGCGGTGATGGTTGCCCTGACCTCCCTCGCCATCTTTGTTATTTTTGTGAGGACAATAGAACAGGATTGCTTTCTGTTGAGTTATTGTTCCCTTCGGGAGTCTTAGCAATCCAAACAGGAACCCAAGAGGGATCTTGATAGCTAAGTCCCCTCTGGTCAACAAAGGCTCAAGTTGAATGCCACAGCACTCACTGACAAGGGCTTTATAGGACAACTTGCAAGACAGAATCCGGAATGGAAGAGGACACAAGTTTCTAATGCTTCCGTTGTTCCATTATTCTTCCAGGGGGCGGGGTGAGGGAGGCTCTGGTTCTGTAGAGTAGATCTGTGTGCTCCTAGCAAACTGTTCTTTAAGCTCTCCACATGGCAAAAGTTAGGAGTGGGCTTGTCTGTGGGCCGATGAGAAGCTTGCTTGGAACTGAGCAGTTTGCTTTTGGGATACTGGTTGTTTCCTGGTAGTTTCAGCAACCTAGCACTTTGGGAGGCCGAAGCCAGCAGATCTCTGTGAGTTCAAGGCCAACCTGGCCTACAGAGTGAGTTCCAGGACAGCCAAGAGGCAACATACAGAAATAAAAACCTGTCTTGAAAAAAAAGATTGATTAATGAATGAATTAAATTGCCATTTGATTTGTTTTTGTTAGCGTACACTTATCAAGCAAATAAATCATTGAGAAAAGACTAAATAAAAGACAAGACTAGAGAGTCTTCAACTTAATACTCTATTTTTCACTAATTCTGTTTTGATTTTAGAAATGTAAAAGCTACTTTGGACTTTTTAAAAATAATATAGAGAAGATACAATTTGTAGAACTTACAAAGTAAACTTTAACGGACATTATCATTGCCAAGGGCCAAATGTTCTTACATTTGCCACACAATGCAAGAGACAAAATGGAGGTAAGTTGTTTGTTTGTTTGTTTGTTTGTTTGTCTGAGATGAGGTTCTCACTACATCGTCCAAGCAGGACTCAAATTTCTGGGCTCAGCATAACCTCTACCTCATCCTCCATGGTAGATGCAAGCATACAGACGCATGCCGTCACTAGCAAGCCGGAAAAAAAAGTATTTTCAAAATTCTCTAAGTGAGGTGTATTAGAAACACACAAAACACAGAGGGATCCAGAATAAACCCATTTGATGAGTTTTGGAAAGGTTCCAAAGAATTGGAAACTGTTTGCATCCTTTTTACCTTTGGGAAAGAAGGGAGACAGACACTGTTCATAATGCTGGGAGGAAGATAATATGCACTAGCCATGTTAGGATATTCATAGTGTCTTGGATTTGACCACAAACACCGAGGCCTGTGTACTTACAGGTCCCCGAGGTAGGGAGAGCCAGAGAATGGGAATGTTTCGAGGTTCTGAAGGAGGGAACATCCTTCAGAAGTCTGAACGCCAACTTTTACTATCAGATGTATTTTCTCCTGAGTCACTCAAGGAAGTTGAACACTAGATGCTGTGTGGTACAATGCCTCCATCTCAATGGCCTTATCTCAAGATCCCATGAGTAATAAAGAATAACAGGGCAATGACTTCTTCCTACTTCACAGAGATGTTCTGCAGATTAACTAATTAATGATTATAAAGTGTTACATCTTACTAAGTTTATTATGATCATTAACGTCTTGCGATGGAGAGATAGGTTCAGGAATAAAAAAAGCAAGGTTAAGTAGATGGCCTTCTGCCCTCTGGTACCAGTGCCAATCCAAGCTGAGATCTGGAGAACATCTCTGATAACTTCTTGTCCCTGATCATTTAAACAATAGTATCTTGAGAGTGGTCCCTTCAGGCACAGTAAAGAGCTCCTGAGACCCATCTGTATTCAAAAACAATTTAACTGTCATTTGGATAAACTTTCACACTGGCTCCAGGGGTGGAATACCAATTATCAAATACAGATTTTTTTTTAGAATATTTGTTTTTTTTTAAGTATACAAACATATACATGCAATAAATGCACAGAAGTTCACTTTATTAAATAGTTCAAATACAATTATAAAATATGTATATATAGCAAAATGCAATGTTCAACAAAAGATTATATATTCACAGGACATGTTAATAGATACTAATTAGCTGCCCTATGTTATTTGTTTAAATTCACTTAGTTATCCTTTTACTTTGTCTTACACTAACAGAATCATTCATTGGTTATTTTCCTCTTTCATATCATCAGTGGAACTGAGTTTCTTTCACAAACTTTAGTCTGGTAGATATTCAAAGTGTGGTTCTAGACTTTCCTAAACAACTTGTTCATGGTTCATTCTCCTGCATTAGAATCCTCTGGTTAGGTCTTTTGAAGCAATCAGCTGATTTCCAGAGCTGAGCAACAGTTATTCATCGGTTTGCCCAAGATCACGTGACAATGAATTGTAGAATCAGGTGTATGTCCAGGCGACCTTAATGCAAACAGCAGCTACTCAGCGGCGAAATTTTCTCCCTCCACACTACTGGGACATCTTACGGGTATGAGAACCTGCATAACATGATGCAATTTGGCCAGAGAAGATCAAATGTACATTTACCCTATGATGGGCAATCCTGGAAACTAATATAGGCAGGTATGTTCCGGTGGGGAATTTTAGATATCTTTCTTCTAGAAAGGTCCAGTTTCTTCCCTTGTACTTACATACAGAAGCTTATATACAGACGTGTATATACCGAAGCATAGGCTCTGTTATTGCTACACCTGTGTCATGAGGTTTTGCTTTACCTCCCTATTAATTCAGGGAGTGTCTGCATGGGGACACTTTGGGGAGGGAGGGGCTGTCGGGTGGATTACTGGCTTTAGAACTTCTGGATGGCTTTTCCTGGAGATAATGACAACATCCAGCCTCTGTGCTTTTCCTTCCCAGGTGGGAAGTTTGGCCCCAGGACAGTGTTTAGGTGATGGAATGTCTTGGCAGGTGAACAAAGAGAAATGAGCATAGGCAATTTCAGAATGATCCTCACCTGAAGAACTGGAATCCTGGAGATAGTGAACGATCCTATTAACATCAAATACGCTGTAGATATAACTGTGTGGAAAGCTATTGGATTTGTATCTTTCAATACCAGGGATTGAACCTGGAGCCCCACACATGCCAGGCAAACAGCCGCTGAGCTATATGCCCAGTCTTCCATTCACTTGGTTTTGAGACTAGGTCTCTCTAAGCTCCTCATGCTTGCAGTGCTCCTCAGCCTGGCCTGGAACTCAGACTACCCACTGTGAAGACCTTAAAATTGTGAACCTCTTACCTCAGCCTCCTGAGTAGCCCAGAGAATGTGACCATGCCTCCTTTTTCTATTATTATTATCATCATCATTATCATTTAATTACTTTTGACCTTTCCTTCCTAGTAAATCTAAAGCACAAAGATTGATTTCTAGGGAGTGGTTTGAACCAATGTAATGATATCTAATAAGTAAGAAAATAGTCCAATTTTTAAGTTACCATAAACTGTTTTTAAACGGTAAGTTTGGGCAGACGCTTCTAAGTCATTACATAAAATTCAGTGTTGAGTCAGAAAAAGCTACAAGAGTGGCCCTAATTGTTTGGTTTTTTTTTTTCTTTTTCTTTTTCTTAATTAAGGACAGGCCCTCATCCATCCATGGTAAGAAAGAGTCCTGCCACTGAGCCACATCTTCAGTTGTTGTTGTTGTTGTTGTTGTTTCAAACAGCGTCTCCCTATGTTGCCTAAAGTGCTCATGAACTTACAATCCCCTGTCTGTCTTCCAACTGTTAGGATTACAGGAGTATACCACCATATCCCCCTTGAATGGCTTCGCTTTAAAGAAAGTCAGGAGAGGCTGTTCCTACTCTCCATGAGTGGGTCGTTTCAAGATGGCTAACGCATCCTTGCTTTGGAGGCTGGACTAGTGGCTCAGAAAAACCTCAGCCCAGCTTCTTTCCTGCTTCTCTGTTGGCGCAAGAAATTTGTTCTTCTGAGGGGTGGTAAATTTGGCAAACTCCGGTCTTCCTCAGTGTCTGTAGGGAGATACCTTTAAGAACCTTTGTGGAGTGGCCGCCAAAACCTGTGCCCTGTGTGAGACTTAATATTTAAGTTTGAAATAATTCATTTCTTCCCATATTTCATATTTTGAATCCTCTCCAAAATCTTGTGATAGACAATGCACCTGGATTGTTGTGCAAAGTTTACTTTCTTGTTTTTTCTTGTTGCTTTATAGGGTCTCCTATAGCCTAGGTTAGCCTCCAACTTCCTTTTTTGGCTGAGGCTGGCCTTGAATTCTTGATCCTCCTGCCTTGACTTCCCAAGTGCTCAACTTCCAGAAATACATCTTTACCCCCCAACTTGCAAACTGTTCTACATTTACATTGATGGATTAAGGGATAACAACAGCAACAACAATTCTTCATATTAAGTAAATTTGCAATTTCTTCAACTACTTTCAAGCTATATTTAGTGACATCTACAGATATGGAATCTATGGCTCTCTAAGACTGGGCATGCAATTGTTCAAGAAACATGATACAGTACTGGATTTTTTTTACAACATCTATGATGAGTGTGATGGTATTTGTTTTGATCCATCTGGAGAACAATGGCTGGGCTTTAAAATATTATCTTTGAAAGGTATATAAAAACTGAACTGCAGTAACTGTCTGCAGAAGAGAAGGCTAAGATAAAACACAATGTCGTATAGATTTTATATCATTTGCTTGACTATGTACATTTCATGTCACTTCTAGGGTTTAGTACAGGGATGTTCCTTTTCTTTTTGACTTTGGAGGTAGAGACTCATTATGTAGCATTTGCTGGACTGGAACTCACAGTGTAGATCAGGCTATTCTCAAACTCACAGATATCCTCCTGCCTCTATCTTGATAGTGCCAGGATTAAGGGTACACACCATCTCAGCCAGCAAGCATCATTACATTTTCTCCAACTTAGATCAAATTCACCTCAAATTAGAATGTGGCAATACATCCTAAAAGGATGCTTAAGGGCACAACAATGTAATAGGCACATAACACTGAGAAGGATTGGATTGGTTTTTTTTGGTCTGGGGTAGGGGTAGGATTTGTAGTGGTGGGGAGTAATGATCTTTAAATTATAAAACCCGAGCCAAAAGCATCAATGGTCTCACTATAGTTTAGTTATGAATTCAAACCACTATCGAGAGTGAATTACTAATATAAAACATCTACACCTGGATTGTCTTGGAGGAAGTAGGAAATGGGTGTTTCTGCAACCTCACCTGTGACATGGACAGGGTAACATCTGCTCTACGTAACTGCCTGATGAGCAGAGCTTACTCCCAAGTGGGAGCCTAGGGGGAAAAAACTGTTCTTCCACATACTGGTTCAAATGCAGCCTTTGTAATTTTTTATTTTAATCCAGCGAGGCTCTGATCCTTTAGCTAAGATATGGTTTCCAAAAAGGAATATAATTAGTATCAAAAGAGAAGAAGGAAACATGTGAATGAGTTGAACAACATTGGCCAAACGCATCCTGGCCATTTGTGTGGGACAGACATATGGTCAATTGCCTTTGCATGTACTTCATCCAGCTATCACTTTAAACAGTGTTAACGTGAAAATGAACATAATTCTTACAGTTGGGTATATAGAAAGGAGCTTGAGGGACCATGCATTTTAGGTGGCTCTTCTCTGCTCAGATGCTCCAAGGACATTTTTAAAAATATTTATTACATTCATTTATTTATCCCTTTGAGAGGAGGCTCACACTATAGCAGTTGTGTAGTGGTCAGAGGAAAACAATCTGTAAGAGGCCATTCTCTCCCTCCACCTCACGGGACCTGAGAAGAGACCCCACGTCATTAAGCCTTGCCACAAGCACCCTTACCCACTGAGCCATTCCACCGATCCCCAAGAACACGTTTTATTGATCTCTGCTCCTTTTATTTCCCATCAACCACATTTTCCCCTCAAGGCCTTTGCACACATTACAACCTCACCTAGTGAGCTCTTCCAGCCCTTTGCAGAGTCTGTGCTCTCATTCCAGCACATTCTCCAGTGGAACTGCCACAGAGGCATTTCTTGACCATTCACTCAAAGCCATCTCATCTCTGCTCAGAACTTCCTGCCCACTCTCCGAGCTCTGAAGCTAAGTAAACCTGATGCCCCCGAGCTCCTTTCAGTCTATTTAATAGTCACAATCACTAATCAGATGCCTCCTATACGCTAGTTGCCCCACGCATTGCCTCTTGAAGCCCTCCCCACAGCGAGTCATGATAAATATCCCTCCATTGCAGACAAAGAAACTGAGTGGAAAGAGGTCAAAAACCTGCTATGAATCATACAGCAGAATCAGGCAATCCTTTCACCAGCCCAGTTCAATAAGGATCTACCACATGGAGAGCATTTTGCTGGGTGAGGATTTAAAACTGGCCATATTTCACCTCTGCTCAGGGAGGGGGGGCCTCCAGAAGAGCCACAGCAAGGTCCTCCTGGTGTGCTCCATGTGAACGAAGCAGGTGAGAACGCTCCGCTCCTGCTCCCTTGTTCCTTGAGGGAGGGAACTCCTGCAGATGGAGGTGGGGAGATTCTACAGACCAGCTGTGACTTGAAGGAACTATAAGAAGCAGCAGAATCCTCATGCCAGGGGCATTCCAGGCAGGGGAGTACTTGCTTTTTGAGTCATGTCAGTTCCAGATGTTTCGTATATGAAACCAGCTGTAGGCAAAACCAGGTTTAGGGAAACCAGCAACAAGAAGAGAAACGGTAACAATTTAGAAGTAGAGAGGATGGCTCAGTTAGTAACATGCTGTTCAAACAAGCAGACCTGAGTCCAGCCCCAGAATGCACCGTGTTTATCGTACTCTTATGGATCTAGTACCAGAAATGTAGAAACAGAAGGATCATTGGAATGCTGACCAGCCAGAGTAGCTTATTTGAGCTCTGTGATAGTGAGAGACCCTGTCTCAGTAAACAGCACGGCCCAAAGCAACTTGGGAAAGGAAGGGTTGATTTCATCTGTGATATATTCACATCATAGGCTATCATCAAAGAAAGTAAAGGGGAGAACTCAAGACAGGAACTTAGAGCGAAGAACTGAAGCAGAGGTTACAAGGATGCCTGCATACTGTTTTGTTCCTTGTGGCTTGCTCAGTGTGCTTTCTTATCCCCGCAAGGACCACATGTCCAAGGGTGGCACCACCCACTGTGGGCTGGGCCCGCCCATCTCAATCATTAATCAGGAGAAGGCATCACAAGCTTGCCCACAAGCTAATTTTACTGAAGCATTTTCTCACTCGGTAGTCTTTTCCCAAATGGCTCTAGCTTGTGTCAACTTGACCTAGAACTAACCAGCACACCATGTTCTCGGCTCTTTGCTCTCCATCTCCACTGAGTGCACTGTGACGAGGCCCTTTCCTTTCCAAAGAAGTGTTAGTGAATATTCTCCTTCTAGTCTCCCTCACTGACCTCTAGCCAAAGCTCTTACAGTTCTCACCAGTAGAGAGCGATTGCCAGACTGGGTCTTTGTTGGTAGTAGGAGTGGTTGGGTGATTGTTCAGTTGGTGGATTTTGCAGTACTGGGTTTTGATCCCTGAGCCTTCTGCACACCAGCCAAGTACTTAAGCACTGATCTCCACGAAACCCCAGGCACTGACTCGACTTGAGCTTCTTCTCTCTTACCTTGAACCTTTCCTAGTTATAACCTCCTTGTCATGGCTGCCTGTTTTCTGCCTCTAAACGAAACCATTTTCTCAAGACACATCATCCATCAATTTAACCTACTTCTCAAGCTTATTTTCCAGTTCACATTTCCAGCTAGTGCCATGATCACGTCTGCCTTTTCCCTCATTACATCTTAAATCGCTTCTCTTGCTCACTCAGCTTCCCCAAATCTTACTAATCCTTATCTGCCCACTCAATTCTTATCCAAAAGGAGTTATAAAGTGTTCTGTCTTAAAGTTGAAAACAAGAATTTAAGTAGGCCAGAGTAAGGGTTAGGTGACTAACCCTAACATGTAAAAGGCCAAGTGCATTGCACGCCTAGGATAGAGTCAAGAACACCCAGGGAAGCCAACCGTAGTTGACACCCATTTCTCCTGGATCCACCTCGTGTGACCAGTTCTGCTGACCCAAATCCTGTGACACTTGTTAACTTCCAACGCTTCCCATTCCAATGATGTTCAGGCAAGCAGGAATCAAGAGAGAATGATGCTGGGGAATAATTGAGCCCTGGCAATGCAAAACATCCCCCAAATACAGTAGGTAAAGATTGAAAAAAAAATTAAAGGCAGTGCTCTCGCTTGACTGGACATCCAAGCTCAGTAAAAGACAGTTGAAACCCACTAAGCATACATAATGTCATGGAGGACACAACTTGAACACTTTGTGGCTTGAACATTTATAGGGGGTAACAGAATGCATTCATCATTTGGAGCTAATTTTACAGTTCACTGGCGTTACACGGAAGCCCTCTGGACTGCTTCTCCTGCAATGAGAAAGTTTCCAGAATGGCAGTTTCCACTGGGTTTCTGCAGCTAACAGTCTCCATTGGAGATGGATGTGTTCCTAGCAGTGTGAAATTACAGTGTGGCCCATTGCCTAGGGGGAAGGGCACCAGATCACACCTCTGAGGGTGGTGTGTCTGTGTTTTCGGTTTTGTGTTGGGTATTTTTTGGTTTTTGTTTTTTCAACTTGAACCTGTCAAGATATGCCAGCTGGGGCAAACTTCTCCCTCCTTGTGGTGTCAGATATTTGTAGGAGTTGTGTTTCTTTTTGATACTGAATCACCCAGGGTTGAAGATGGCTGTTCCTATTTATGAAATGTGTTCTGCTGAGTTTAGGGATGCATTTCTTTTCATCGTTTTTCAAAAGAAACCGAATTGCTTTTTCTGGAGCATGGGTCTCAATCCCCTCTGCATTTCTCTTTGCATGGACGCTATTGTCCTCGAGGTTACAGAGCTCAGGAGAGAAGATTTCTATAGAAGTGGAAGTCACGTGCTGAGCAAAATGTGTGTGGTGGATTTCTTTTCACTCACAGGAAGCAGCCTCTGGTGTCTCCCACGTCTGAGAGTGCATCTTCTGGGATATCTCTGCACTGTGCTTAATTCAGTGGGTGGGCATTCTGTCATGGTGCTGCTGCTGCTGCTGCTGCTGCTGCTGCTGCTGCTGCTGCTGCTGCTGCTACTGCTGCTGCTGCTGCAGTTCTGTCCTTGTTACCCTCTCCTACTAAATGCAGCTGTCCCTTAGGAATCGAGCTGGATTCTTTATCAGTATTTTCTTTGCCCAGCATGATGCTCAGTAAGTGTGAGCAGGATGAGTCAGAGAGATAATTACCTGCTCTGAGATGTATAGGACTTGGAACGCCTGTTTATATAGGGATTAAGGAAAAAATGAAACTGTGGCGAAGTGGAAAGATGTTGGACTAGAAACCAGTCCCTGAGGGAGGAAATATTCTAAATAAACTGTTGGGGAAAAGCCTTGAGAAATTTGCCTTTCTTTCTCTTTTCCTGTTTTCTCCAAAGCCTGAAGGAGTCTGTAGTACCAAACCTAACTCAAGAGTGACTTCCTTCTTGAAGACTGGGCCCGGAGTCCTGAATCTCTGCAGGCACTTGGAGACCTTCCTGCGCTAACATTTTTTATTTGAGGGAAAAAGTCAAACTGCCTTGAATATTACAGTTAAAGGTAGAGATTGTCCCAGGAGTGGATGGGATAAGAACTGAACATGATAAAAGGATGAGCCGGGCGGTGATGGCGCACGCCTTTAATCCCAGCACTTGGGAGGCAGAGACAGGAGGATTTCTGAGTTCGAGACTAGCCTGGTCTACAAAGTGAGTTCCAGGACAACCAAGGCTATACAGAGAAAGCCTGTCTAAAAAAAAAAAAAAAAAAAAAAAAAAAAAAAAGCTGCATGATAAAAGGATGAGTTGGTTTATTTTGTTAGGGTACAACGTATGGATTGAAGTTTGTCTATAGACATTTATTTCTCTTTTTATGAAATAAAACAGACTGAATATAAAGATCTCCTGTCATCATAAGCATATACTTGGGTGATGCTTAAATTCTGGTACATCAGGGCTCCCCTCCAGTCCAAAATAGAAAGGCTTGTTTTGGATATTCCCTAAGAGTACAGGATTTGAAATGATCCAAAGAGCAGCTGACCACAGATTTTAAGGGATGTTGACTATAGGGTCTGATGACTGAAATCTGCTAATCACTTACTATGTGGCTTTGTAGAAGATTGTGTTTGTTTGTTTTTGTTTGTTCTCTATTTTCTCTTGCTTTTATTCTTTTTTCCCCGTATTTTTCTTTTTCCTACTTTTTTTTCTTTTTGTGTGTATATGCAGGAGGCACTCTGGAATGAGGGGAGCAGGATAAGGGTTGGGAGCAGTCACTAGCGATCAAACTCAAATGTCATTGCATCATGATTTTTTTGTTTGTTTGTTTTTGTTTTCTTTTTAAACAAAGGTTGTCATTTACCAGGAGCATACAAATTCAGCTAGGCTATCTGGCCACTGAGCATCATGGATCCTCTTGACTCTGCCTCCCCAGCAACAGGATGATAAATATACCAACATGTCTAACTCTACTTCTTTTGTCACATAAATTCTGCAGAGCCAGCTCTGGTCCTCACACTTATACAGCAAGGACTTTGCAGACTGAGCTATCTCCAGCTGAAGTTTCTTCGGGCTCGAGAGAAAGCTCCAAAAGAAAAGTACTTGCCACATGATTAATTGTGAGGAGCAGAGTTCAGAGGCCCAGAACTCACATAAAAAGCAGAGTGAGGGCATGACTCCAACACTGAGGAAGCAGAGATGGGAATCCCTGGAGCGAGCAAGCCAGGCAGACTAGCTCCAGAGTCAGCAAGAGACCTTGTCTCAGTGCATAATGTAACGAGTAATTGAGGAAGACACTCGACATAAATCTTGGAACTTTCCACTGACACCCACGTGTCAGTACATATACATGCAATTACATACATGCGAACACACACATAAACACACACTAGAGAAGTTTCTTAATCCATTTCAACTCAACTGTTCAGCTAAAAATGAAGGGACCTGTCCCATGCAGTTTTGATGACTTATCAGTCAATACATTAGTTCTTACTGCAATAACCCTACTAATATTGTTGCAATTCATGTCCTATAGAGAGTTTTCAGTTAATACCTTAATATGGCACTTGAAGCTGAAACTTTCTGTGTATCTGTGGCCCTATGAGATTAATGTGGGGAGGGGAATTTTGTTTTCCATAATCCACTCAAAAGGCTAGGAGCTTGACCATATCCAATGTGATTAATCTGATGATGACTACCTCTCAATAAAAAACTGATATGTTTATGTAAAACATGATATTTAAAAATAAAGAAAGCTAAGGAGTAAAGCCAATCAACAAAATGTTTAACTGATATTATCCTTTGAAGGAAAAAATGGTATATGAATTTTCTTGCTTTTCCTTTGCATTATATATCCCACATTCTGTCAACATGAAGTCTTGAGGGACAGAAAAATGAATTAATTTCAGATCATCTAGCTTATCTGGACAGTAGTTTGATTTCTTCATCAACTGTGTTCTTTCCGTTACCTAGTGTTTTAATGCTGTTGTCATTAAAGAAATGAATCTGCAGAACCACGTGTTAGAAGTCAACATTCCCCACAATGAAACTGCCAAGTTGAAAACAAAAGCTTCCTCAGAACCTTGCTGTGAATGTCCCCTGCCATGCCCACTGGCTTATCTGGATGGAAAAAAAAATCACATAAGTTCCCTATACAAAGTGGAAGCAGAAGCAGGTTGTGAGATTCTGTGTTGTATCTAGACACAGTATACATACACTCGAACCGGCGCATGCTTCCTGCCTTACAGGAAGAAACAGATGAAACACACAGAGAGGACAATTCAGATGGCAGATTTCAAAATGCCCATAAGAACTTTTAACGACATGTAAAGCCTATCATGTCTATGACTGAAGACGTAGCTTAGTGGCAGAGAGTGCTTACTTAGTGTTTAACAACCCTGGGCTTGATCCTCAGGACAGTCCAGGAGAGGAGTTAAAACGAATCAAATCTCTTCATAAAGCCATGGATCCTGTAAGGAAGATTTTCCAAACAGCATTCTCTAAGATTCCACGATCTAGAATAAAATTCACTCCCGTAATCCTGTTATCCTCATATTTTGATCTATATCACCAAAAGCTTCATCGTTAGCTGAATCAAAGGCCCTCCAATAGACCTTAGAAGACCTTGTATTTGATCGTTCTCCAATGACCCTTGCTTGGGCCATGACCTCAAATGTGAAAAGTCCTACAGTGGCGACTTTGGTCCTAAGTTCACCATAACTGGCTCTTCTGGATGTTTGCTGCTATTAACTATCCTCATTATTAACTTATTCAAATCACATAACAGTTCACTGCCTTGTAGAGAAAGAAGCCTGGAAGACAATAAAATAAAGGAATTCACATGCACTGGGAGATTTAGCAATGAATCCTACAGAATTGAAACCCTCTATAATGGGTTGGCTACATGAAACAATGCTTGCCAGATCCTGATGAATGTGGGTGCTGTAGCACAGTGGAGAACCTCTTATTATGATCTATGATTTCTACACGTCTGGAGCAATGCAGAAATAGCCTTCCCCACAAATCTCACATTAAAAAAAGAGCAATCAGGCTACTGCAAGGCTTTCAAGCCTCATGGCTGTGAAGTCGTTTTACTCTTCCTTTACTTTGGCTTAACTACCGCTGAGATCAACACAGGAAGAAAAAGAAAAGCAGATATCAATTATGTTGGCACATTATTTCATTTATTTGTTTATTCACAGGTTCGTTCTACTTCAGCGTGGAATGTCAAAATAATGTTCTCAATCATGCATCTCCCTTTAATTTCTAACAATAGAATTAAAGGATTTTCCACTTCATTGAAGGCATTTCTGACAAGCAGATAGACTGTGGGAGCGCCCTGAAGCCTTGCCAAGACAGTAGTGAGTGCCACGGTTTCAAAACGGTTTGACT
The DNA here is from genome assembly GCA_019843815.1 of Montemys delectorum. NCBI lineage: Eukaryota > Metazoa > Chordata > Mammalia > Rodentia > Muridae > Montemys > Montemys delectorum. Next base: position 16,490 of record JADRCD010227277.1, read on the forward strand.
ATGTCCTTGACAGTTTCAAGTGCTACAACACAGTGAACCCCAGTGTGGTGATGTTGAGCAGTGTTGGGACCTTTAAGAGATGGGTCCTAGTAGAAGATAATTAGGTTATCAGGGCATGTTGCCCTTGGAAAGGATTAGTAAAGTTTTTTTGCAACCCCAATATGTTTCTGCTTTCTGCGAGATGAGTCTACAAAGAGCAAGCTGGCTGCCGAAGCTCTCTGATTGCTTAGCCTTGCCTTGGGATTCCCTCTTCATCTGTTCTGTGTCCTTTCAGTTTCTTTTTTTCAAGTTATTTTGATGCAATCTGAAGGCCATTACCAGAAAACCAGTACCACTTTGTTTAAACCCACTAAAACTGTAGGCCAAAACAACTGTTTAAAAACATCCAGCTTCAGGTACTTTGTTATGGCAACAGAAACTGGCCTGAGAGAGTACAGATGGAAACCTGACTCTTGAGATAAACTTATTCATTTTTGGGGAAGGGTAATTGGAAGAGAATGAATCTTAAAATGAATGGCCTGAAGTGCCTTCTCCTTTTCCTAAGAAGGATGGTCTGGCTCCCAGAGACTCCGGTTATCCCTTCCAAACCTTGTTCCAGAAAGAAAGCATCTTTCGGGCTTGGCATCCTTATGAAGACCACCTGTCCATACAAGCCTCTCAGGTTTTACCATCTGCTTTCTCCATACTTTGTTTTGACATTCTGCTTTGTTTTGAGACTCTGGAAATTCCCCACTCATAGCAATCCTCCTGCCTTAGCCTCCCAAGTGCTGGAATTACAGCTACGAGGCACCTGTCTAGTTTTCTTACTTTTTACATACTTCCTTAGTCACAGTGTTTCAGTACTCTGTCTTGTAGAATAGATGATATGTCTGATATGAAATTAATTAAAATTCTTTATCACACTGCCCTCCCTTTCTGCTACACTGTAATGATACGTGTGGCTTTTGCGTTTTCTTCTCTTCTGTAATTGAAGTTCAGATGTCATAGAGAATTATTAAAACACCTTCTCTATTAGTTCAACCATAAATCCATTGAAAAACATTTTGTCCTCATAACTGTGTAGGATGAAAATAGTGTCATTCATTAAAACAAAAACACAGTAACCAATTTAGTATGAACCAACACACGCGCACACACACAAAGACTATATGTTGCCACCCAACCCTTCTTCACCATGGAGCAAATTGACCTATTACTTGAGGTAACTGGTCTGCAACATGGTTTATGCCATGACTTTGGCCCAACAAACAAGTAAAAATAGCATTCTTGGGGTAAAGGTGGGAAACCCGACCCCCCAGAGCCAAACCAGGAAATACATGAAATGGAAGCTTTCGAATGAGACTTCTGCATTTCCCTGCTCTGGGACTCGGTAACCCAGTTCATCCCAGTAACCTCTTTTATGCTTCTGTATTTCCTTGCTGTGTCCTGTACTGCTTGATCCTGGAATGGCCGTGACGAAAGGACAGACGCACATAAGGAAAATCTGGGTCAGGTGGTCCATGCTTGATCTGATGGCATAACACTGACTAGGCACCAACTTGGAACCTAGCATCTTGATTCCATACAACCCTAGAAGGCAGATAGCTGGTTTCAGCAGGCGATCTCTGTAGGGGAGCAGTCTTAAGTTACCATCATCCCTCAGGAGGAAGCTGTAGTATGTACTTTTGCCCACACTGAGCAATCCTTTGTAAACACCTATCGTTGGACCAGAAGAAGGCTTTGCCCGCCAAGCCTCTAAGA
>JADRCD010227277.1:23229-38308 GCA_019843815.1 Montemys delectorum
GGTTAAGTGCATCTTCTCTGACTGAGTCCAGACCAGGCAGTCCTCTGCTGTATGTGTGTCCCGGTCTCATATCAACTGGTGTATTCTGCCTGGTTGGTGGTTGAGTATCTGAGAGATCTTGGGGAGTCCAGGTTAATTGAGACTGCTGGTCCTCCTGCATGGTTGCCCTCCTCCTCAGTTTCTTCCAGTTTTTCCATAATTCAGCCACAGTGGTCAGCTGCTTCTGTCCATTGGTTGGGTGCAAATATCTGCATCTGACTCTTTCAGCTGATTGTTGGGTCTTTTGGAGGGCAGTCATTCTAGGCACTGTTTTGTGAGCACACTATAACATCAGTAATAGTGTCAGGCTTTAGGGTCTCCCCTTGAGATGGATCCAAACTTGAGCCCATCACTGGACCTCCTTTTCCTCAGGCTCTTTTCCATTTTTGTCCCTGCAATTCTTTCAGACAGGAACAATTATGGGTCAGAGTTTTGACTGTGGGATGGTAACCTATCCCTCACTTTATGCCTTGTCTTTCCACCAGAGGTAGGCTCTACAAGTTCTCTCTCCCCACTGTAGGGCACTTCGTCTAAGGTCCCTCCCTTTGAGTACTGAGGATCTCTCACCTTCCAGGTCTCTGGTACATTCTAGAGGGTTCCCCCACCTCCTACCTCTGGAGGTTGCCTGTTTCCATTCTTTCTGCTGCCTCTCAGGCCTCAGTCCTCTTATATACCACAATTTTATGAACAAATTCATTAAGTCCCACTGAAAACTGCCAAGAAAAAAAAAATGGATCCTTGATTCCTAACTGAGATACTATGTTAGCCCCAAATGTGTATTGGTCTTAATACAAAGGTATTAATATGTACCATAATTGCTAATGTCCATACTACTGAAAGCATTTAGGTAACACAGATTTTTGCTTTATAGTCTATGACTAAGTCTAAAAGTTTAAGTACTTACCCTCTTTAAGTACGTACCCCTATGAAATTAAACTCATCAGAAAAGAAATGGGAAATAATTAATGTAAAGGCAGAAGAAGCACCATCAAATGGATTTGGCCAAATGATGAATGAAAGATTCAGAGAAGGACCAAAATAAAGACAGAAATAAAGAAGAGGGGGAGAAGGAGGTCACACAGTGACTCAGGCATCACTGAACACAGTGTGACTGCATAGGCTAAGGTGGGGAGGAGCCAACACCCAGAACTAGACCTGTCAGCTAGGATGGAGCAATGCATGGCAAAGCAGAGCCTGCATCTGGTGCTGGAATAAAGGCTGGTCCAACAGGCTGAACGTGAATCTCAGAGAATCGGAAAGAACAAATGGAAATCAGGTCCACCATTCTTAGGAAAGTGGAAGCTGCAGGGTGGGAAAGGGGAGTGGGGAGCAGCATATTAACAGACTGACAAAGAGAAAGCAGGGAACGAATAGGACAGCGGAAGAAGACTGATGATATAGGAAAGTGAGAATAGACAAGCCACTAGAACTTCAACCCAGTGCCAAAGACCTAGAGATCCCCAGGTACAAGGTTAACCAATTGTTGTAGCATTGAACATGTCTTACAAGACATAATTGGCTCATGTAAGTCATGTAGTCTGACCCAGTCTTCAAAACAGCACCATTAAGTAGGTACTGCTTTTGCCATTGCAGTCTAGAAAATTCAGAATTGGAGAGGCAGAAAGACAAGCCAGACGGCCAGTCACTGACAAGCGAGAGCTTTGACCCCAGTCTTCTGGTTTCCAAGTCAACCTCTTAGCCACTAGGCTTTCTTAGCCAGCTGTGGCTTGAGTAGGGTTTGGATACTTGTGGAGAATTTTCAAAAGAAATCTTTTCCTGGGAGCTGATGCCTGCTCTAAACTCAGATGTCTTCTCAGCAGGACACAATTGGGTAGATTTCCCTTTGTAAGCCACTCTAAAAGGTCCCTCACAGCTCAGAGATTGCGTTTTGTTTCCAAGAGTCTGGGCATCTGTAGGAATTGTAGATATGCAAGAAAAGGACAGTTGAAACCATGTCATCTTGTTTAAATATTTCCTCTATGAATGAGATATTTTGTCTGAATAAAAGAAGAGTGAAGGCAACAATGTGTGTATTAAAAGGCCAGTTTCCCCTGCCACGAGATAAGGATAGAAAGAAGCTAAGTAAATCCAAGAAAAGAAAAGTCCTAAAAGCAAAGGCATGTAACAAAGCCATAGCCTTAGCCACTGGAGAACCTTCTCATGCAGAGGGAAGGGGAAGTGTCCAAACCAGCATGTTAGAGGATAAAGCAAATGCTTGCTAGCTGGGAAAAAAGGAGGATGAAGAAGAGGAAGAGGAGAAGGAGGAGGAGGAGGAGGAGGAGGAGGAGGAGGAGGAGGAGGAGGAGGAGGAGGAGGAGGAGGAAGAGGAAGTAGTTTGTGTTTTAACTCAGCCATGATAAGTTTCTATTGACATCAAGGAAAACTGAGCAGGTAATGGGTGCTGGGCTGGTTGCCATTGGTCAATTCCTACAGGAATCATTTCCTACAGTTATACCCTGGCTTAGACTCAAGCATCTTAATATAGACTTCAGTGTTACCACATTATGGGGAAAATATCTAGCTAAACCATACGTGCATACTGTCTTCCTATTCCTCCTTCTCTTCTGCCTCTTCCTCCTCCTTCCCTTCTTCTTCCTCTTCCTTCCATATTCTGCCATTTCTTCCTTTTCTTCCTTTCTTCTTCCCTCCCTCCCCTCTATCATTCTAACCTATACCTCCCCTCTCTCCTTGCACCTCTCCCTCTCTCCTTTCCTTCCTTTCCTCCTTTCTTCTGTTTGGTGAAAGCTTCACTTTCTATGGAAATTTGAGGTTCTGATCCATATAATGACTTCTTCAGATTCTCAACTATTTGCCTTTTTATGAAAGTCACTTTTCTTGTTAGAAATGTGCCAATGGCTCACTTAATTATTTTGTTACGCAGATTTGAAACTTGAAACTGAACTTTTATGTTAGTGAAATTTATTCTTTGAAAATTTCCATCATGCATTTTTCAAACTGACCATTCTCTCCCTCACCCTCTTTCCCCTACCACACACCTCTACCAGCTCTCTTACTGAAAATCTCTTTCTCACATTCATGTCTATCACTTTTGATTTGTGACCCACAAAATTTAACTAGGGCCATCTGCACAGATCATGGTTTTGGAGCTATCTGTTGAAGTCAGGTAGACTCATCCGTGGGTATGGAGACAATGAGTCCCCCTTCCTAGAATCTATCAATAGCCAAAGACGCAGCAGTGAGCCTCTATCCAATCTATGACTGGATATTGATAGGTCCAGTCTTCTGTGGGCCCAATAAAGTTCTCTGCAGTTGAGAATTCATAATTTCAGCATTTCTGTGGACTCTAAGCAATAGCATTTCATCGCCTTTCATTCTGTCTCCCAACACACACAAGTTTCCTGACTCTTCTTGCATACTTTTTCAGTGGTGTGTAGTCTCAGTGGTGGTGTGCAAATGTCCTGTTTATGATTCAGTCCTAAGATGTCCCTTATTCTCAGCATCTTAGGCAGCTATAACTCTGTATTCATGGTCATTCGTTTCAAAGAAAGTCTTCTCTGATTAAGATCAAGAATAGTTTTTGTCTATGGCATCTAGCATAGATATTTAGAAGGAAGTTTGATGCTATGTCTAACTGACTTTTTAATTATGAGACTTTTTAATTATGAGACTTGTATCTCACCTAGAACATTAAGTCCAGCCATTTTGAGGATCAAAGCCATCCTCCAACCAGTAATCTCACAATGGTAGTCAACATCAATCTTCAAGGCAAATAAGTGATCTTATTCATCTATAGGAATCTGCAGTGGAAATAAAAGGAGTTAATATCAAAGTTGGAGGTAAGGATGGAGGTAAAGAGGTAGAGGGAAGAACATGGAAGGTGTATATGATTAAAATACATTGTATAAAATTCTCAGAGAATTGATAAAAATATTTTAAAGGTATTTACATGATACTGTCCAAAGACTTAAGTGGTTTGACTATCATTTTGAAATATAGAACATGAGAATCATAGGTCACAAGAATTTTTATTATTATTGTGCTCAAGGACCCATCTAACCGAGGATTCAGAATTTCCCCTTGTTATAGAATAGGTAAGGAGACATAGTCCTTCCCTGGAGACTATTCACATCACTGGCTCTTCCCAGTTGAGAACTCTATTTTTCATACACCGTGAGTGTATGAGCAACACAAATTAAACTGTAGTTTATTAAAAAGCATAAAGGGGATAGGAAGTTGAAAGAGAGTCATAGGGTGGAGAGGAATCTGGGAGGAGTCAAGGGTAAATATGATCAGAGTACAATGTTCAGAATTCTCAAAGAATTAACAAAGGTACTCTATTTTTAAAATTACATTTGTCCCCAAATCTTTCCCTGGCTATCTTAGGCACAGCTACTTGGTTACAGAATATCTCCTCAGCTACAACCTGAACTATTCCTAGTAGCTAACTATCTTGGTGGGAATAAACTATCAATCGTCACAAAGCTATTTTTGGCACATACACAGGGCATAGCAAGCTGGCTTTGTGATTCACTGCAAATCCCAATGTACTTTCTCCAGGTCAAAGGCACTCTCGACCTCTGTTCCCTGCTCCCCATCCATCATCATTTGATCAATCTACCATATCAGTTCTCACAGGGAGCTCCTCAATGTCAATTGGATGGCCTTACTCCTCCCCAGAATGGGGTGTCTGATGACCTATATTGCTGCAAACCTCCCCGTCTTCCCAACAAGTCCTCCTTACTTTAGCATCTTTTTTCATTTTAATGGTACACACTTTAAGTAAGGTTGTTTTTATGATCATAGTTGTGTAATACTTTACTAGAAGCCTGAGCTACCTATGAAAAATGATTCCCTTTCCCGCAGCAGCCATCAACTAACAATAGTTCTACAAGTAGAGGTGGAGAACCCATGAGCTCCTCCTCTATCTGTGTTTGGATTTTTAACTAGCTTCATCTTGTCGAGGTCTTGTGCAGTTGCTGTGAGTTCATGAACATAATAAGCATGCTATGGCTAGAAGACAATATCTCACAGTTCTGCCACTCATCATTGGCTTTTACATTCCCTCTGTTCTCATTATATCTTCAAACTCTATGAAAGCTAGTTACCCTACTGTGCTGAATAGTTTTATATCAATTTTATACAAGCTAAAGTCATGTTACAGGAGAGAATCTCAATTGAAAAAGTGTCTCCTCACAATAAGGCTGTAGGAAAGACTATAGAGCATTTTTTTTAAATTGTTGATTGATTTGGGAGGGTCCAGCCCATTGTGGGTGGTACCACCCTTGGGCTGTTGGTCCTGGGTTCTAGAAGAAAGTAGGCTGAGCAAGCTTTGTCTGAGTCCTCTAATCATTTATTAACAACACAAGAAGGGTAGTGATAATGTGGTTATGATGTGTATCATGCATGACAAAGTACTCCTAATTTCCAAGATTTCCCATTGTATTTTATTTTTCCATTTTCAAGACCGAACCTTGCTTTTATGCCCCCAAACTGGCCTTGAACTCAGTGTAAGCTTCCTACTTAACAGGAGGATTACAGAGATCATAGACAAGCACCACCACTCCCAGCATTACTGGGTTCTTTGACAGTTGATTTATTGGTGTCAGTCCAAGCTACTTAGCTTCTCCCTAAGTTGCCAAATGTATCGTTTATAAAACACAAGGTCCAGGAGGGAGAAATGGTTCTTAAATGGTAATTGTTGTCACAATATTTCCTATACATAGCATTGGCAAGATAGCACTAGAATGGTGCTTAATTCTCTTCAGCTGTTTCTTGGGAGGGCAGAAATTATATCACCTGCAAGCCTAGAGCCACCTTAAGACGGATAGCTGCCTGCATCTGCCATGCAGTGCAAGCCCATGCTAAAGAGGAATGAAATATGACCAGGATGCAGAGGAAGGACTGCTGTGCTAAAAGAACTGGGATGGTCTGCCTCCCACATGCTGGAAATGCCTACAGCTACAGGAGAATGGAAGATGCTTAATAGGTCAAAGAAAATCGTGTTTCTAGGGTCACTCTTGGTTTTGAAAGCTAAATGTATCCTAATTGTATCCAGTTAACCCACATGAGTTGGCCACCTCTCTCTTGCTGTGAAAATATCGGTGTTACCATACCAGGAGGTCACTAGCATTAGGAGGGTACTCTCTAAAGCCGTGCTTCTGAGAATAAGGTCTTGAAGTACCCATTTGCAACCTGGCGACCCTAGATTTCCCTCCTACCATTCAGCAAGCTCCATGTGGAGTATGGAATTGAATAAACAAGATGTGACCCAGGAGACAGCCCAGTCTTCTTTATGTATATTCATTCCTGGGCATGAATAAACATTTTTTTTTCTGGAGTAAGCACTTATAATGTCCCCATGAAAAATTTACAAGCCTGGAAGCAGGGAGTGTATGTTCTGAAACCAGAGGCAACATGGGCACACGGGTATGGGCCAGTGGATAGGCAAGCTTATCAGAGCATGACCTTGCCACTATCTCATTTGTTTAGGCACTGCTTTGTAGAGTTCAAGCAAAATTAAGTAGCAATGATAAATAGCAAGCAATACTCAACAAGTGCCAACTGTTATTTTCCTCCCTACAATCCCCTGTGTGTGTGTGTGTGTGTGTGTGTGTGTGTGTGTGTGTGTGCTTATTTCCTTGAAATATGGTCTCATTGAACCCAAAAACTCAGACTGGCCTTAAATTCACTAGAGATGATTATGATTTTTGAGCTTCATACCCTCTGCCCCTGTCTCCCAGGTATTGAAATGACATGTATGTGCCACCATGCTTGTCTCTAGTTAATTTACATGCATTCGGTGTATATTCAGTCTACATTGTTAACAAATAATGTAGTAGAACTGGGTGTCGCATAATCTCTTACTCGCTACATTTTGATTACGTATGAATTTCTGTGACGCTCTCTGTCATTTCAAAGAAAATTTTCTTTGATAAGAGATGAGAACTATACTCACTTACCTATCAGATTAAATCTTTAGACTGTAGCTATGAATTATGATGGCTTATTAGAGTGATGCTTGTAGGTTCTCTTTCAAAATCCATGACGTCTCTAACTGAGTGGTTGGCTAGGTTTCCAGTACCAGGCATGGTGTCCCTATTATTGAGTGGGATTTAAGTCCGAGTTTTTCATTACTGCCACAGTAGGAGTGCTACTACTGCGTCCTTAGAGTTATCATGCCATGACGATTGATGTGGTTCATAGACATCACGGCTGTAAAGTGGAAATTTCTGGATATGTCAGATGATACATTATAACCCAGAAGCAGTGCTGGTCGCCTATCCTATGGCAGATCACGCAGAATAGATGCCAAGGATCTGGTTTGAGACTAAGATTCACAAGAAGGCTGGGAAATTACCAGTTTCTGAAGAGGTGATTCCCATCAGCATAAAATGATAACTATGTCCCTGGCAAGCATAAAATGGTAACTATGTCCCTGGCAAACATAAAATGATAACTATGTCCCTGGCGACTATTCTCTATATAACTCCAAATATAGAATTAAGAGTCATCAGAAGTTGATGGTAAAAGGAGTTGGGATCTGGTGATAGTCGGCAAGGAGGGTCTTATTAAGAGGTGACAAACAAAGAAGGCCTGGGTGTGGTGACAAGGGATACAGAAAGAGGTGGCTCTAAAGGAAAAGGTAGCAATGAGCTTTGCCACACTTACCTACCCCAGTAACCACATAGCCACTAGCTCAGCACATTCCCTGAAAGTCTTGCATTCATCAAAATGCAATTATTCGAATCTAGATTTTTTTTCTTGCCTTTAAAACCCACCGTATCTTGAGACTAGTATGGGCACTCTACATGTCATTTAGTCCCATTAGAGGCTTGTGAAACTGGGAAGAAACGTCATTCAGGAGTATGTGACAAAGCACAAAAAAAAATTCCTCTCTCTGATGCTGGGCCTCCTGGGTTCCACTTCTAAAGTCACCATACCCTGGGGTTTAGGACAAAATTTCTGCTAGCAAGAACTTCACAACTTCATAAATGTGAAGAACTAAGGAAAATCATTGATTGCTCACAGGCAGGTGACACTGCCACAGTCTCAGTGCATTTTTTTCTTTCTGCTTCCTTGATTTCCCCAACTCTGAGTGTAGTGGATTCTTTCGTTCAGTATGTCATGTTCCTGGGAAGGCCTGACTCACACACATACATACATTTGAAATACTATGAGACTCCAAAGCCCAGAGACCAAGAATCTTATCTTTTCCAAACTTACCTGTGTTTCTCTAAGTAGGTAGTTCCTCCTTGATAGTAACGAGTTTGAGAACATTCGGAGCATACTATGTCAAGCAGGTGTCTAAAAGGAACCTGGGGAAGGCAAAGGATTAACCACCAACGGAAATTCAGTTTCAACAGCCTTCATTAACCCTGCGAGTGATTATAACCACTACCTTTGAATTAAGAAAATGAATCAAGCTTCCCCCAACCTCCCCATACCACTGAAGTGATATTTCGGAAGGGAAACTGTTAGAGCACCTGTATATATGTCTCATGTGGCTTTTGTTACCAACCTCTGTCCTCAATGTAATCATATTTCTTTTTCAATTTTTCTTCCTGCCAGAGGTTAAGAGATTTCTTTTGCTCAAAATGCTTTCTTGTTCGGTTTATAAGAGTCAACTGTGGATCTTATGTGATCAGATACAAGCTACTATTTTCTTACCAGTCTCAAATGAAGACTGTAGACTGTCGGTGAGGCGGAGCTTATTGGATGTCATAAGAGATTGCAGGCTTAGGGGTTGGAAGATGCAATACAATGATCCAATCATTTAACCTCTTTGCAATCCATTCTGTTTAGTCAATATTTATGGGCAATATATTATGTATGCTGGACATTGTCGTAGCTCTGGTGGCAGGAAGGCAAGTGAGTCACTGCCTTCTTCAGAGAGCTTAAGACTCTTGCAAACCCAGATGGGCCTGGTGTCTATGGAAGTACAATGTCCTATGGAAGTACAATGTCCTAGAAGCAGCAATCTAATGATGAATGAGTTTTAGAAACTCTTTCCCTCCCTCTCACCTCCCTTCCTTCCTCCTTTCCTCCCTCTCTCCCTCCCTCCCTCCCTTCTTTCCCTCCTTCCTTCCTTCCTTCCTTCCTTCCTTCCTACTTTCTTTTCTTCCTTCCATTTATTTTCTCCTCCTCCCTGTTCCCCTTCGGTTGAAGTGGGGTCTCTCTGTGTTGCTCAAGTTGGCCTTAAGTGCTTTAGCTCAAGTTATCCTTCTACCCTCAGTTTTCCAAGTAGGAGGAAATACAAGTCATCTTTCACTACACAGCAAGATACTATCTCAAACAAAGTCGTCCTCTATCAGACTGGATGCTAAGAGAAAAGTGAAAATACTCTGCTGTCAAGGAATGTCCAGCATGGGAAGGGAGATTGGGATATAGCAAAGGCAGACTTAGGGTACATTGAGGGCAAAGCAAGGCACAGTGCAGAGTACAAAAGGAGGGAGGTACAAAGCTGAGGTTGCTGGTGCACATCTATAAGCCCAGGGATGTGAAGGGGCAGGTGTTTAAGGCCATTCCTAGCTACATAGTGGGTGTGAGCCCGGCTTAGACTAGAGGAAACTCTGTGGAGGAGCAGGAGGATACAGAAGAGGGATGGGGGAAGCAAGGAATTAAAGAAAGGAAAACATCTGCCTTCTGGAGCCACTGAAACAGGCTTGATAATATATCTAGTTGGACATTATCAGAGGGCAAAGGGATAAGAAGAAAGAACATTCTAGGTAAAGCAAACATCCTGGATGGGAATGCAAAGGCATTTTAGGAGATCATAAACAAATCAGACGCCAGCTTCAAAAAGTAATAATAATTATTGGCAGTAATAACTTAAGCATTAGTCACCACACGGCCTCACACATGCCTGGTCTAATCTTCTATGGCTACTGAGATATGAATACAATTCCTGTATTTCAGCTTAGAAAGGTAAGGATTAACACACTCAGCTCATACTTTAGCCAGGTATTTCTAATTCCAGAGTCTGCTCTCCTAACCCCTATGCACTTACTTGATATTCTCTTGGGAAATGTGTGCCTAACTGAAGATATAACGTGAGAAGCTTTGTTGGAAGGAAAGTTTGACTTGCACAGAAGTACAGAAAGTGACTTTGATCAGGGAAAGGTAGGAGAGAGGGGGATCTTTTGCCCTGGATGCCTGGGTAATGACACAGATAACAGAATAATACATGGTTTTGCCTCCTTCATGGTGCATACTTTTAATTCCAGCATTTGAGAGGCAGAAACAGGAGAATCTCTGTGATTTAAAGGAGAGTCTGATCTATGTAATGAGTTCCAGGACAGCCATAGTTAACGAGGAAGAAGAGGAGAAGAAAGAAGAGGAGGAGGAGGGAGAGGGGAAAGAAGAAGAAGAGGATAAGATAAAAGGAGGAAAAAGAGGAGGAGGAAGAGGAAAAAGAAGAAATAGAAAGGAAAGAAAAAAGAAAATAAGCCAAAATGAGAGGTGAGAAAAATCACTGGGGAGATCTCCAACACTTACATAAAAATCATGACATAATGGCATGCCCTATAACCCAGCAGTGGGAGGTGGAAATGGGAGGATTCTCACAGCTTACAGACCAACCTGTCAACCCTCAACAAATGGGAGCTGAGTTTGATAGGAAAACCATGTCTTAAAAATTCAAGTGGAGAGCAATAGATGAAAACACCCAGTGTCTACTTTTGATCATATGTGCATTTAAGGGTGTGCATAGACACTCAAATTCACCATAGGGGAGGGAGAGTGGGGGAAGGAAGGAAGGAAGGAAGGAAGGAGAGGGGGAGAGAGAGAGTATGGCGGCAGGCAGGATCACTGGGAGCTGGCTAGCAGCTCCTCATGGTGGGAGAGGGAACAGTAAGAAGCTTCAAGGGCTTGTGTTCAGTAGCAGGAGAGGAGCCATTGCTAGGCCACTGTCATTTTCTTCTATCCAGCCCTTCAGATTTATAAACGAAGACTAAAAAATCTGACATTTTCCCTCAAAGGTATGACTCTTACCATTGTATATGTTTCCTGGTCTTGGGCATTGAATAGTAATCAACTGTAATTCTTGTCAATGTCCAAGAAATGTACTGCAAGGTTTATTACAGGAAACATGAACAGGCAACATTTTCTTCTACAGAATCTCTGTCTTCGTCTCGTGTTTCTAGGAAACACTGTATATAAATGAAGCTCAGTAAGATGTTCTAAAAAGCAAAGTAAGCTTACCACACTTTCAATCAGTCCTGGCAGGAGATATCTGCCCCTACCCTACTTTTGAAATGGAATTCCTGAGTCCCGAGTTAAGTGTGTAATATAGGATAATTCTCAGAACTAAACTGAAAGGCAGGTATTGTGACTAATGAAAACAATAGCACTTGGGAGGCTAAGGCAGAAAGATAGCAAGTTCAGCATATCCTGGGCTACATGGTGAGACTCTGCCTAGAATAAATATTAACTAACATGGAAATTTTAAGACACAGATTCACAGAATGGCAGCTAGACCTGCCTGCCTGCTGACATTTGATGTGGCGCCAAGTACCTGGTGGAATCTCAGAATCATAGTGAGGGAATGAAAGAGTTCTGTCCTCCAGATTGAATGACTTTAGTGATTCATATTTGCATGGGGAAATTTGTACAGCCACCAGCCTCATTAACCTCATATACCGATGTGATTAATGTTACATTTTTCCAGAACTCTTGGCTTTGCCTATAAAACTCAGCATTGAACACCTGAATTTAAAAAAAAAAAAATTAAAAAGTCCCACTGGCAAAGCTTGGTCCTAACAGTGGAAGACTCCTAGAGTTGATGCCAATACCCCCAGGGCTCAATACCATTCTGTCTTTGCAATAACTCCCAAGTTAAACAAATTGCCAAAGAGTTATAAGCTTCTTATTAGTTGGATGGATTCCTCTGATTGCTCTGCCGGCTTTCTTTTTCTGAACACATGTTGGTGAGTTCCATGGATAATTCATGTGCCTGCAAGTTCCCTCCACCACTGAAGGAACTCTGGCATTTCTGCGTCTGTGATCTATGATCTATGATCTCCACTCCCTCTCGCCTTCACTTTGAACTGAGCTGCCGTGTTAGGCAACCCCACTACCTACCACCTAACAAGCTGAGACGTGAGTCTTCACTATATTACAACACATGAGTCTTATCCCAGGCTAACCAGTAGCACCAGTATTCAAAGCACAGTGGGATGATCGCAGCGACCCAGATGGAGTAGCCAGTACCAAGCGAACAGTGTCAGTGGAGGATGGATGGTTACAGCAGGGGATCGTGGGAGTCTGAACAAGAATTGCTGGAAAGAATCAGACTTAGGGGGTAGCACTGACTCCACAGAAACTGAAATGAAAGTGGAGCCCATTTCAAACCAGGAAAGACAATCAGATCCTTTAGGATGTGAATGTACCATAGATAGTATATTGGGCCATTTCAGATGGCTCCAATTCGTATGTTAATTTCTAACTAGATCTCATTTTGTGTTTGTGTGGAAGGCTGAGTACCCTATCAGTTTCTATTTTCTTGTAGATCACTTTATAAGATCCATGTGCTGAGTTCGCTATAAGAAAAGAAAATGATCCACCAATCTCTCTTCCCTGATGCAAGCTCCTTAAAGGGAATGAGGAAACCAAGCATTCCCTTTTGCCTTGTCTAGGAAGCATCTACACACACTGGCTCTTCTCTTTTCTAAGTATTTCTACAGAGACCGAATAGCTAGTGTTCATACGCTATTTCTAGTGACTTAATCCTCCTACCTGAGATTAGAAGAAACAATCTTATTATTAACTGCAGTCAAAGGTTTATGGAGAAAACTTGAGTCTACCGGATATCCATAATTCCATTTTTCCTTCTTAGCAGTTATCTTCTTTAATCTATAGATTTCCCTCGGCAAATATATAGGGTTCGCTGAGCGTGGGCAGAGAAGTAGAAAGAAAGAAGGGGAGGAAGGGGAGAGACCAGGCACCTCCACAAGGTGCATCGAAAGCAATTGACTGCCACTCAGTTTGTATCTGAGCCACAACAAACTTAAGTTGGACATTGTTCAGGGACCAGTTGAACAGAGGACTTTCTTCTGCCTTTGTCTCAAAGATCTCTCTGATTTGGAATCAAAGGATAGTTCCCCAGATGCCCCTGAGATCTTGCTCTATTTCCACCACTTCAAGAAAAAAAAGATACGTGAATATTCATCCGAGAATCTAGGGGTAGCAAGGAAGATTTCCTCAGTTCACTTCCTAGCATTGCTTTGTTAGCCAAATAAAGCTGTCACAATGTTCTTTTTACATTTTGTTACGGACACTTGGGAACCCAAAAAGAGATCTTACCTGAAAACGAAATAATCTTTTTCTTTTCTTTTAATTTTTGTGCTCTAAGTGTTTTACCTGCATTTTCATAAGTTTGCCACATATGTGCCTAATCTCTTCGGAGATCAAAAGAGGGCAATGGATCCCCTATAAATGGAGTTACAGACTTCCAGACTGGGGTGAGCTACCATATCAGTGCCGACACCTGAACCTACGTTCTCTAGAAGAGCACTGAGTGATCTTAACTATTAACTACCTTTTTAGCCAAACTAAAATTATCTTTAACAGCCATGTTGGAAACCTTACCTCAAGCTTTACCCATGTGTTTCATATTTTTCTCCAAGGCATTCTTAAGAGGTTTGTTAACTTCAACCAACATGACTAGTCTTTGGCTCTTCTCTGTTTTTTCCTTTCCTATCATCCTGTCTTATTTCACCAATAGTCTTCTCTATATGGACAATCAAACAAGTCCTTTGATAGGAGACACATACTATGAAAAAGGCAAGGGTCACACAGAAAAAAACAAACAAACCCAAGTTTTTCACACTGTAGATGATTTGATTCATAGCTGTTGCCCTACATCTAAGGTGGGAGATGTGACTGATGATTGATGTGGTCTTACCCCTACTCACACACATCAGGAAGAGAGATGTACGTCTTCCCCTGCACAGTTTAACTTGAGAGTAAGTTCAAGTAGCATGTTTACCTTCTTTGACAAAGAAGGGAGCAAGACCCACGGACGACGAAACAATTGCCAAAATACGGAGCCGCCTATTTGTTCTGAGCACTGCTGGACTCATAAGAAAACAGCCTCTTAGGCATAAACAAAACAACAAACTTTTAAAATGTAATCTGCCCTAGGTTTACTGACTCGTGTCGTTAATCCCCGTGTTTTGGAGCCAAAAGCAAGAGGACTGTGAGTTCTAGGCTAGCCTGGGCTATACAGTGAATCAGTTCCAGATTAGCCTGGGCAATGGAGTAAAACTTTGTCTCAAAAAAAAAAAAAAAAAAAAAAAAGAAAACTAAATCCAAATAAAATAAAATAAGGTCAGAGTTCCACTGTAATGTGAGAAATTAATGTTAAGAAATCTGGGCTGTGCCCCACCAGAACTCTGTATTATCTTGACATCTTTGCTCTAAATCTCAAATGTCTCTAAAATGCAAAGTTTACTCAAGAAATGAGGAAGGGTTGGGAGGTGAGGAGAAGGAACTTGGGGCCATGGGGTCATTGAAAAGCTGGCTTCCAACCTGTGGTCCTACAGGCCAGATGGTAATCAGAGGAAGCCCTGCCTATACTCCACAGGTATCCTAGATATCTTTTATCTCTAGAGAACAGAGGTTCCCCAACATCTCTGCTGAGCAAGGCCAACCTAAATGATTTGGATACGATGGCACATTCTGTCGCTGTAAATTATCTTCTCCTGGAGCCTTTTCATTGGCTCATTCAATGGTCATTGAGTTCTTTCCAGTTAGACATGGTTAGCTTTGGTAAGCCATCCTTTTACATCAACAAACACAGCTTAGGCATGGAGTCAAATCCCAGAAGTTACATCCAGCAAAGTTGCATGAGATCTATGAATCTTCCTGGGGAGTATGTGCTTAATCTCTTATTTAAATTGGAAGGCTTACTGGGGAGATAAAAAAGGGGCCACAAGAGCTAAAGGCAGATCTATCAGTTCTATGCAAATAAAGTTAATGTGGTTTGATACAAGCTGAGATTAAATGTGACTGGGTGCTTTTATATTTGAAAAAAAACCCAGATACATATATACATACATACATACATACATACATACATACA
>JADRCD010227277.1:38708-51603 GCA_019843815.1 Montemys delectorum
ATACATACATACATACATACATACATACATACAGGATGAATGAAAAGTATAGAAACTTGCACAACTCTTTTGTCAGCCCCTTGAAATAAGTAGCACTGTGTTGAGATAAAAGGTATTTTTGAAGATTTTGCAGAGAATTAAGCTTATTTGTTATACTTTCAGCACAGACAGTAATAAAAGAAAAGCCGTTAGTCAACATTGTCTTAGAAGATAAAGCTTTAAGATAATAGCATTTCTGGGTCAATGGGAAGCTTCAAGAATTGATTGACAACTCTCTTCTGATTCTCAAGGGCAAATTACATACCCAGTACCAAACCAGTGGCTCTCTTAGACACGCCTGACAGGGAAGTGGTTTATTCCAGGGTCCTATGGATGGGTGGCTCCATTCCTTCAAGAGTAAAGCAGTTACATCAGCAATATTGAAGTTAATGGACAGAAAGAATAAAAGACAAAAGTAGAATATGTTATGCAGGGAGAAATGAACTCCAGAAATTCCAAGCAGCTATGATTCTTTGGTGTGTGATTTGTTGGGTCGTCTTTCATGTTTTCACAACATGGGGAGCCAATTCTATGTCTCTGTCCTGCAGCAAAGCTCAAGAGCAAAACCACAATTTCAACTTTGGGGAAAGGAGCCAGAGCTCCAGGGAGAGGCTTGTCCTGGTCTGAACACTGAGACCTCAGTTGCTACTCATGAACCACAGAGTGAAAGGGGGACTCAACTATAGCCCTGGAGATGGTGTGTCTTCTACCCTATGACTGTGCACTACAATGCCCTACAGTATCATTCCAAATAGCATGAATATCTGTAATTTCTACAAAGTCAACTGAAAGACCTTTCTGGAATGTAGTGGAGGAAGGGGAGATGGGGTGCACTGGATGCTTCTAGCCCTGAGTCTCTGCCCTATATCAAAAGCCCAAATCCTTGAGGAATACTCCATGAACACACACGTCTGTCAAAAAATTGTTGAGCTGGGTCTTAGTACTGGAAGGATGGGAAGCTCCTCTCCACAATTAAAGGCATATGAGCAAAAGAGACCATAACAACTGACTATGAGCATGTTGGTATATGCCTAGAATCCCTGCACTTGGGAGGCTGAATCAGGACCATGAGTTCTGAACTAGTCTTGCATACATACCAGCAAGAGTTTTCTTCTAAAAGATTTCATTTTTCTTTACAGCTGAATAATGTTCCACTATGAATGTGTACCCTATTTTCATTGTCTATTCTCTGTTGATGGACATCTGAGCTCCTTCCTTTTCTTTGATATTGTGAATAGAGCAGCAACACATAAGTATGTATTGTTGCATATGTATCTTTGTGGTAGGATGTAGAATTCTTTGAGTAAACATCCAAGAGGGGCATAATTGGGTCATAGGATATTTTTAGTGTTTTGGGGGACCTCCAAACTGATTCCCACAATGACTAGTATTAACTTGCACTCCCACCAACAATGAACAAGGACTCCGCTTTCCCGACATTCAATGGAATATTATTCAACTATAAAGAAAAATAAAATCATGAAATTCACAGGAAAACAGATGGACCTGGAATGTATAATATTAAGTGAGATATCTCAAGCACAGGAAAACAAAAAACAAAAAACAAAAAACAAAAAAACAAAAAGAGCTGCATGCTCTTCCTCATCTGCGGATCCCAGCCTGTACTATCCTTGCATGTAAGTTAATGTGGGTAAAGTGTAGCATTTAGGAAAGAGAACAAGAGAAGGTAATATTAGGTAACAAAGAAGGGGGGATTGCAGGCAAAAGAGTCATGAAAGAGGATATAAAGCTTTTCTTCTAGTTTCTGTGCCCATCGTTGTTACCCACCCTTCCCCACTTCACCTCCAAGGCAGTAGATATGTGAATTTAACTGTCTGCATATTAAAGTAGCATTTTTGCATTCCAAGGGAATCTGACCTGTTAATCTGGTGATTGTGAAAGCCTAGATTTCTTTTTAATTCCATTAATCATTAGCGCAATAGGAACCAGACATGATGACTCACTGAATACATTTATTACATTGGCCCATTTAGAAAAAGTTGAGGGGGGAGGGTGGTTTTGTTTTTGTTGTTGTGATTTTGTTTTGGTGGAAGGGATTTAGAACCTGAGATTTACACCTTTTTCCTTGTGTTTAAAGCTATATCAAGTCATTCTATTATAGTGTTGTTTTAATATGTAAACTGTATTCTATACCTAAAACAAATATTGTTTTGACTTTTTTAAAAAATAAAATAATTTTTTAAAAGAGAAAGAAGGGGTGAAGGGAAAGGTAGCAAAAGAAAAAAAAAGGATAAAGGAAGAAAAGTCGAGAAGGAAAAAGATACTAATCACAGCCAAGTCTCGTAGAGCAATCAGTAATCCAAGTAGCCAAGATCCTGAGTCAGGAAGATCATTAGCTCATGGGCACCCTTGGCTATAGAGTGAGCTAAAGACAGCAACTCAATAAAATCCTGTATCCAAATAAAAAGTAAAACGAGCTCTGAGGCTATAACTCAATGGTGGATCAGTTGTCTAGCTTGCATGAGGCCTTATGGTCAATCTCAAGTACAAAGAAGAAAAAAAAGAAAGGAAAGGAGAGAGAAAGCAAGGGGGGAGAGAGAAAGCAAGGGAGGGAAGGACAGAGGGAGGGAGGAAAGAAGAAAGAAAGGGAGGGAGGGAGGGAGGGAGGGAGGGAGGGAGGGAGGAAGGAAGGAAGAAGGGAGGAAGGAAGGAAGGAAGGAAGGAAGGAAGGAAGGAAGGAAGGAAGGAAGGAAACAAGGAAGGAAGGAAAACTATTGAATCCAAGTGTTATACCACCAAGAGTCTTCTTCTGAAGAAAAGACTCAAATAGTCCATTAAAAGACTGCCAAGGAGCTGTGAAGAATAGGTAACCCAAGAGACATGTGGTTAGACACAAAGAGAAAGATCTAATGTATGGCTGAGGAGGAGAAGCCAGCAGGGCCTGTCTGTTCAGATTCTTCTTAGCCTCCCTGTTGAGAATTCCTTCCTCCTGAGTATAAGGCCAAATCTCTCTGCAATGAGGGTCCTGTGACCTACTTCAGGACAAAGGTGGGTCAGAGAATTTCCTTATGGCTGACCTCTACCCAGAGAGGTTGTGGAAGGTCAAGTAGCATTTCTGGTCGTTGTGACTTGCTTTGGGGAAGAGGGATTCCAGTTCCTATGACTCACTTTGAAGGAAGATTTCTGGCTTCTCTGGCTTGCTGCAGGGGGAAAGGACAGGAAATAGGAGGGGAGGGGACAAGGTGCTTCTGACCTGCTTCTCAGGCCTTCCAATCTTGCAGTGAGTACGTGACAGGCAGTGGACCAAAGTGACACACTTTTAAGTATCATATTCTGAGTGCCAACAATAGCAAACATGACTCCCACTGTGATTGATAGTACCCCTGAGGTAGGATGACTTTGGTTCTCTTTCTCCGGGAGACATTTGGCAATTTATGGTAGAAGTTTTGGTCGTTCCTACTATTGGCACCCAGGCACACTGTTAAGCTACTATCTGCAGACAGCTCTCCATGTGAGAAATAAACATGGCTCAAGTGAAAAATTGCCACTATTTTAAAATCCCGCCCTAACAAAGGGAATGAGAATTCAACACGGGTTGTTCAAATGAAAAGACACAGCAAGAATCACTACTGCCCAAAACTGGAGACCTGGAAACTTTCTCATGACATGTTGATAAGAGATATTTTCATCTGGGGTTCCACTGACAATTTAGTTGGATGCCTACCACATTCTCAGCTTTGTGCTGGACACAGGCAAGAATTCAAAAGCTATACTAAGAGGCACCAGCATCAACGCAGGGACGTTGGGGTTAAAAGTATTTTCTGTACAACAATAAGAACCCAAGTTCAAGTCCCAGGACCCATGGAACAAGCCAGTCATGGTCTCCTACACACCTCAACCTCAGCACTGGAAGGGAGACAGGAGGATCACAAGCCTGCAAGCTGCCATCCTACAACATGAGCTTCAAGGTCGAGGAGAGACCCTGCCTCAAAGAAATATGGTAGAAAGTAATCAAGAAAGACAGCCAATTCCTCACCCCACTCTGGTCTCTGCATGCACATATACACAAAAACATCTACATATTACACACACATACATCATACTCACACATACAAACAAAAGAATCAAAAAACAAAAGGAGAGAGAGAGAGAAGAAAGAAAAAATAAAATTGGAAAGGACACATACACACTTACAAAATTAAACTGCAATACAGAAAACTAATAACCAAATTAATAAAGCATGCATTTAGTTAAATACAAAAATTAGGAAGTTGATGCTTATGTTAGGCACAAATATTTAGGACAGTCAAAAGGTTAACGAGTCTAGGAATGGTGGTTTACATCTGTTAATCAGACACTTGATCCGTGGAGTCAGGAGAATAGAGATTTTTAAGTTCATTATCAGCTACATAGAATTCATGATGTTTGAGGCCACCCTGGACCATGTGAGACCCTACCTCAAAGAAAAAGTAATAGAATGCAAGTTTAATAATTGTTCACTTTTTTGAGGAGAACATTAAACTGGTTAAAAAAAAACAAAAACAAAAACTTTTTAGTATTACTTTCAACCCTACAAATTCAATATACAGGATTTCTTTCTGCAAAGCCACTAGACACCTCCTGAGAGATCAAATCAGGCAGTGGTGGAGGCACATGACTTTAATCACAGCACTCTGGAGCAAGGGGGCAGAGGCAGGCAAATCTCTGTGAGTTCAAGGCCAGTCTCATCTACATAGTGAGTTCCAGGACAGCCAGGATAACAGAGAAACACTGTGTCAAAAATAAAAGAATAAAATAAAATAGAGTGAAAAGTCCCAGGATAATGTGTGGAAAGAGAAATGATGTCCTCTGGGCTTAATCACAGATTTTTAATGGTGCTGGAAAGAAGGGGCAAATTTGGTGACTAACAGGATGGACTTTCAAATTAGACATTGAACATTTCTCTACTTAACCTCCATTTGGTTCAAAGGCAGCCACACCCATGAAATCCCAACTATATGGATGCTTAAGCCAGACTCAAACACCAGTTGACATGCCAACATGAATGGGGAAAATCTCATGGGACTCCACTCTTAGATGAAGAGCTACAGACAATTAACAACTACTGAGAGAGGAAGAATTAGTCTTTCCCAGCAATGAGCCCCCTACTTGCTTTTTCAATACCAAATGCTCAGTCTGAAAAACATACCATACAAGCAATACTAAATGGACTCATGTTGCTGTTGTATGTATATTCATATATACATATAACAATAACAATTAAAGAAAAAGAGACTATTAATTTGAGAGGAGTGACACAGGGCGGAGGGAGAGGAAGAGGAAAAAGAGATGATATAATTATATTTTAATTAAATATAAAAAGGTGGAAAAATGAAACAGTCAGTCTCCTGAATTCCAAATCAGAACCAAAGCTAAAAATTAGACACAGAAGAGAGAGCTGATCTGAGTGGGAAGGGATCTCCCCATGGCTCAGCAAACCTATTGAGCATACTTACTGAACATGGAGCTTAAACAGCATTTGCC
This sequence comes from Montemys delectorum, assembly GCA_019843815.1. Classification (NCBI taxonomy): domain Eukaryota; kingdom Metazoa; phylum Chordata; class Mammalia; order Rodentia; family Muridae; genus Montemys; species Montemys delectorum. The sequence continues at coordinate 44,232 of JADRCD010227277.1, forward strand.
CATTTGTAACTGATCCTCTCCTCCTTGCCTGATGCATTCAGCGACTGTAATTGCTCCACATGGGTAGGTATCTGAACTTTATAGCAGGACTGGGAATGCAGCTCCATAGTAGAGTGCTCACCTAGTTTATGTGTAATCCTAGGTTCAATGCCCAGTACCTGAAAAAGAATTAGAGCAAATAGAACTTTCACTCAGGTGAAATGAAGCTGCTAACTTCCTTTGGAAATGTTTTTACCAGGCAAAGCTGATCTGGACTGGTGAGATGTGTAATGACTGCTCAGATATAAGGAATGTGACGGGCCAGGGATGGTTGTCTGATGCTCTGTCTGTGTCTAACCTGACCGACACTGCACTTAAGTGGAAGATTATGAACCAAATCCAGGAAGTTCAGAATACATGCAGTGGCCTTGCCTTGGTGCAGGTCCTTGGGTCTGTCACTCATGTTTCCTCATCCATCAACAAGGAAAGGGATAAAACTCAATAAGGCAGATCTGTGCAGAGGAAATCCTTGGCCTTTTTCATTGTCTGCAGCTGGCCCATGATGGGAACACACCAAAGATCTGATATCTGCCAAAGCTACCTCTGAGAGGCGCACTGGCTGTCGACCGCCTAGCTCAGTGTTATTTCTTGTTTGCACACTTAAACTCAACTGGAAAACAGAAACAACCGCTTGGCTCATGAGCAAACACTGTAAGTGGCAGCAGTCAACAGCTGCTATCTCTCAGCTAGACTTGAAGGAAGAAACGGCAAGAAAGAAGAGGGACATGCAGTATGCAAGGGCCTCTCTGGAAGTCTCCCCCAGAGAATGCCAGTACTGCAAGGAAGATGAATGCAACAAGATTAGGACCCCAGAAACCTATAGCCTCTAATTGACAGTACTTCAAGATAAACAAACATTAATGAGAGTAATCAGATTTAGTTGCATCTTGAAACATAATCTTTCTTATGTCATTTGAGAACTGCCAAGAAGAATGACAAAATTAAAAGGTTTTACTTTAAAAAAAAAATATAGAGGTTGGATAGCTTAGTTAGAAAAGTGATCTGAGTTTCATTCCAAGAACACGTGTTTAAAAGCCAAGGCATGGTGGCAGGTGCTTGTGATCCCAGTGCTGGAGTGGGACCAAAGTCAAGTAGAGCCCTGAGGCATGCTGGCCAGTCAACCAGAGAGGCCAGTGAGAGGCCCTGTCTTACAAGCAAAAGCCCAAGGTGGATAGTACCTGAGGGACAATGGGTAAGGTTGTCATCTACATTCCACTTAAATGTGTATACACACACACACACACACACACACACACACACTGTACCTATACGCGTGCCTATTTGAACACATATATACATACTCACAAAACAAATAATTAAAAATATCAGGATTATGAGGCTGCTAGAGTTTCATAGCAACTAAATAAATACCCACTCCATTACCAGGTACACATCCTGTCTACAATTATGAGCCACATGCTGTAAAGGTATGGTCTGGGAAGAAGTCATAGAAAACACGGGACTTGGACTTGAAACTTCAACAAGAAAAAGTATCCATTGTACTGTTTTGTAGTGATCGTAGTAATCTCAGGAAACAGCAGCATTCCTGCCTTAAAATAGACATTACGCCAAGCGTTTGACTCTAGATTTCACACACAGTGACCCAATTATTCTTAAAATGCCTCCTCTGGTTGGACCACTCTGGCCTCATGGGTTGTTATGTGTAATCTGGTGATCCATTTGCCTTGTTGATGCTCCTATCTGGTCAGTTTTAAAATCAACAGGTTCTTTCCATAAAACTGTCACATGGAAGGGGCATATTGCTATAATCATAACAGGACTACTTTTAACTCTGTAGCTTTTCACTTAGAAGTTGTTTTTTTTTTTTTTTTAATCATGTAAAAAAGTTAGTGTGCAAAGAGGGAGATGTTTTCATTTCAAGGCATCTCACCTTGAAAAGCAACCGCCTACCAGACCCAGAGAATTGGGGGCTATGTGGGGACCCTTGTAACACATCAACATTTGCTAATTATAAAGGATAATGAGAATTAATTGCTAACTCTTTTGAAAGAAAGGATACTGTCTCTGGGCATGGTGGTACAGGCTTGTAATACCAGCATCGAAAAGGCTGAAGCAGAGGAATCTCTGGTTTGAGGCCAGCCTGGGCTATACAGCTATATCCTGACTCAAAAAGAAAACAGAAGATTGAGCCATGTTTTTTTCCATGAAGAACACTAGAGAAATGATACTCGAACCATCTAATTGCATTATACAATAGACATGGGTTAAGATCCTTTGGTCTACCCCAAAACAAGTCTTTGGGAGGTAAGATGCATGAGAGTTGCTGAATAACAACCACCCTGGAATTTAGTGGCTTCAGTATTACCAGAATGACCTTCACAGATCCCAATTAAGAGGCCTTAAGTCTTCTAGAACACCTGCGACGGTAGGAACTTCGTAACCCCACACAGTAGTCTGCCACTTTCAGTATTTTAAGAAGCAATGCTATTATCAAGCTCACATAATCAGTTCTCTATCAGTTGTTCTCATTAATTGGAGTTCTGGCATCCAGGGGTAACTGCCAAGGCTCTGAGATTTGGGAGAAAGTTCGGGCAATCTGACTGCTATGGACAACAGAAACAGCCGTCAACTCGTGACCACTGGGAACAAGGCATCTACCTAGATCCCAGTCTTACTGGTAACAAGTTCTTGTTGAAACCTGTGAAGAATTACTCTTCAAAGCAAACTGAAGTCTCTCACCACTTGCAAACAATAGTTTGTTCAGCGATAAGAACAAAGGTTAGTGAGAACAAGATGGTTCTTTAAAAAGCAGAAAAATAGACTGATTACATATAATCATATGTGTTGAACTATGTCCAGCCTAGATATAATCTTAATATAATGAGTATTGTTACAAGAGATAAAGATGACAATAATAACAATAATTTTATTTATAAACCATTTTCCAGCCAATGTGCTTGAGGCATTACATGATCCTATGCCATGATTAAAATGCTATTATAAAAACATCAGAGGAAGAAAACACAAGTCTTCCTCAGATATAAAATGAAGTGCTGATAGAAGAACCAGCCACTAGTATTTGAAGTAGCAAAAATAATCCGGTTCAAGTGATAAGAAACATCACAGAAGATATCTCCTGAATATTCTGTTTTCACCCCTGGTTATAAAAACTATATTAACTTAAATCCCCTGCCACATTTTCTAATCCTTTTGTCTCCTAACCTAGAGACTGAGTTACATTTATCACTGTGGGGACCCATCCCAATGAACGGGGTCCCGGACAGAGTAAAGAAGAGAAAGCAAGCTGAGCCTCAGCATTCATCTCTCTGCTTCCTGCCTCAGAGCAAAGTGACCAACTACCTCAAGTTCCTGCTGTCATAACCCCACCATGATGAATTGGGAGAGCATCAAACCGTGAGACAAAAGAAACCTTCCTCTCCTTACACTGCTTTTGTTAGTGACTGTGTCCCAGCAAGAAGGAAAGTAGTGAGAATCAGAACAGAGTTCCAAGATAACACAACTGGTTGGTTAGACGCAGTGCAAATACCGAGGGTAATACGGTATCTGAGGACCATGTCGAATCAAAGCTCTAACCGTCCTACCAGGCAGTGTCTTGTGAGGGACAACCATTTCTCTTCCTTGTTTCGGTCCATTTATTTGGGCATTCTTATATAGATAAAAGCATACTGATCAACTCAAAAGATTTTTCATAAAGTTAAATATCCTGAGGTAGCAGTATGGTGCACACATTCTAAATTGAATGAGCCCATCATTTGTCCCTTACTTCAGTTTCCAACATCCTGCTGGAGTGAATCCCACCGGACACCTAAAATCCATACCCAATCTATTTAAAAATCTACCTCATTCCTTCTCTGTCTCCTTGTTTATCTCTATCTGTTTCTGTCTCTCTTTATCTCTCTGTCTTTCTCTCTTTGTGTGTCTCTGTGTGTGTCTCTGTGTGTGTGTGTGTGTGTGTCTGTCTGTCTGTCTGTCTGTCTGTCTCTGGTTACTGAATACTCGTCTCTTTCTCTGTTTTCTTTTTAATAGTACAAAGTAAGGAATTTCATTATGAGGTTTCCATACACTAATATCATATCCATGCCCTCTCTTATCCTATGACCCCTTCTTCTCTCGATTTTCTTCCATAATTCTAATACACACACCCCTCACCTCTATATCCTCTCCTTTCCCTGATTTCACATTTAAGGGAAACCATTTCACACTTGCCTTTATGACTGGCTGGATTCACTTAGTATGATAATTTCAGTTCTACCTATTTTATTTGTCTTTAGACTGGCATAATTCTATTCATCTTTATGACTGAATAAGATTCTGCTCTATAAATATGCATTTTGTTTTCTTCACTCATCCATCCATCCATGAGTATGTAGGCTTATTCAGTAACATGGCCATAGTGAGTGGCACAGCAGTAAGCATGGTGCACAGGTATTTCTACAGCTTGCTGACTTTAGCTCTCTAGTACCCAGACATAGCATAGCAGCACCATATAGTTCTCTCTCTCTCTCTCTCTCTCTCTCTCTCTCTCTCTCTCTCTCTCTCTCTCTCTCTCTTTCTCTTTCTCTCTCTCCACACTGGCTGGACTAATTTGAACTTTTACTAGCAGGCTATCATGTGAGGGATTCTTTATTCCCTACATCCTTACCAACATTTGTAATTGTATATTTTCTTGGTGATAGTCATTCTGATTTGAGTCTGTCACTCAGTCTTAATCTCAAATCATGGAAACTACTAGAATTCCTATTTCTAGAACAGACAAGCAATACTCAAGTAACCTTCAGCTACTTTTTGGGTTTGGTTGGTTAGTTGGTTGCTTGGTAGGTTGCTTGGGTTTTGTTTGCTTTTGAAACAATATCTCACCAAGTAGCCCAAGCTGGGCTAGCCTCATACTCAGAGCATTCCTCCTGCTATAATCTCCAGAGTGCTAGGATTAGAAATGTATGCCATCCTCCTTGGCTGGGTACTTTGTTTTAAACCAACTGATGGCAGGTCTAATGAAGGTAAATAATAACTTGAATTGGTCACTGAGGGTAGGTAACCCTGGAGACAGGACTTTCGAATGACTTGGCCAACCTGTGGAGTTCAAGTCATCTGAGTCAAGACAAAACATGGAGGTTATGACTTAAAACAAACTTACCAGCAAAGAAACTAAATTTCACTCTCCCTGCCCATTAAATGTATCACACAGGACAAATTACTGCCAGAGTTATGCCTATATCTCTTACGCCAAAGTACTAAACTTCTGTGTCCAAAAACACTGGCTTCTACATTAGTGAAAAGCCCAGGATGCATGTGTGCGGCCTCCTGCCTAGTCATACGGCTCCAGTAATTAACAGAAAGCCACCTGTCTCTAAAGGACCCTTATCACTAAGGTGGCTGGTCTTAGTTATGCTTCTTTTTAGCAGGTATGAGGTAAGCAGAGGTCAACTTAGTGTTAACCAGAGATGCAGAAAAGCAGATAGCCTTACAGTCTAAACCAGCTCACTCAGAAGACAAACAAAAGAACTCTTTCAGTACACTTCAAAACCAATGGAAACCAAGATGACAAAGGGGGGACCACTCTCCAGATAGGAGCAAGCCCATTTCTTCCTGTCTAACAGCTCTTAGGTACCAAGCTATCACAAGTCAACACTCGTTTGAAGCGGCTACTCTGTCTCCTTAGTCTCCGATCCACCTGTGGGTACCAGTTTCGTTGACCTTCCTCAGCAGGCAATTACGTTTGAGTGACTACGGATGCTACAAAGGAGAAATCTTGTTGTGATGATCTCTTCACTTACAAGACTGATTCTATTAATAACTCCACCCCAAGGTGACGGGGAGGAAAGACAGGAGACGGTTCACTAAGGCAGCAGTAGAGGAGGCTGGAAGAGTGTACATGCCACGTTCGTACCCCCCGGCTATTGGCTGCGAGGTCACAGCACCCCATCTCCTCATCAACCGCAGATTTTCATACACAGGAACAAGTCAGTGCCTCGTCAATGACCTCACTTCCTTTACATTTCTTTCACATTTATTCCTTCATTTCTGTGTGTGCACGCAACATCACAATGCATGTGTGGAGGTCAGAGGACAATTTTCAGGAGTCCTTTCTGTCTTCAAGGTCCTTTACCTGCTAAGCCATCTGGATGACCTGATTCTCTGCTCTTTAAATCTCAATAGTGTGTGGGGCAGCGCGGGGAGGGGCATGTAGCTCACTTAGGACCGCCAAACCTGCTTAGCATGTGCAAGGCACTGGGTTTGATCCCCACAACTGCAAAAATAATTCAATATATTAATAGACTCAGTATATCAGTGTCTTCATGTATTTCAGATCAGAGCTGGCAAGGAACACAAGCCCCACAGAAAGGCTAAATCTAATCTCCTTTTTACTTTTCATGCTATTTTATTTTAACTACGCTCAATCTGCTTAGTTTGTTTATTTTACCCCCCCCTTCATTTTCCCAAAAGACCCAAGTCCATTTTCTTTGTTTGTTTAGGTATCAGGATGTCCTTTACTTATTCATTATTTATAGATTTTGGTTTTTTTTTAATTGGATATTTTCTTTATTTACATTTCAAATGTTATCCCCTTTCCTCATTTCCCTCCTTCTTGGAAACACCCTACCACATCCTTCCTCTCCTGCTTCTATGAGGGTGTTCCTCCACCCACCCACACATTCCCACCTCCCCACCCTCGATTCCCCTTCACTGGGGCATCTATGGAGCCTTCATAGGACCAAGGACCTCTCCTTCCATTGGTGCATGACAAGGCCATCCTCTGCTACATATGCAGCTGAAGCCATGTGTACTTACTCCTTTGTTGATAGCTTGTTCTCTTTGAGTTCTTGGTGGGGGCAGAGTGGGGGGAGGGTTCCTCTGGTCGGTTGATGTTGTTCTTCCTACAGGGTTGCAAACCCTTTCAACTCCTTCAGTCCCTTCTCTAACTCCTCTATTAGGGACCCCGCACTCAGTCCAATGGTTGGCTGCTAACATCTGCCTCTGTATTTGTAAGGCTCCAGCAGGGCTTCTCAGGAGACAGCCATATCAGATTCCTTTCAGCATGCACTTTTTGGTATCCACAATAATGTCAGGGTTTGGTAACTGTATATGGGATGAATCCCCAGGTAGCACAGTCTCTGGATGGCCTTTCCTTTAGTCTTGGCTCTACACTTTATCTCCATATTTGCTCCTGTGAGTATTTTGTTCTCTTTCTAAGAAGGACCAAAGCACCCACACTTTGGTCTTCCTTCTTATTGAGTTTCATGTGATCTGCGAATTGTATCCTAGTTATTTGGAGCTTGGGGCTAGTATCCACTTATCAGTGAGTACATACCATGTGTTTTCTCTTGTGACTGGGTTACCTCACTCAGGATGA
>JADRCD010227278.1:2283-14410 GCA_019843815.1 Montemys delectorum
TGTGTGTGTGTGTGTGTGGTGTTTGTGGTATGTGTGTGTGTGTGTGTATATGTGTGTGTAGTGTTTGTGGTGTGTGTGTGTGGTGTTTATGGTGTGGTGTGGTGTGTGTGTGTGTATGTGTGTGTGTGTACACATATGAATGTGTATGCAGGTGCACATGCCCATGTATGTACATGAGGAAGCCAGAGTAAGACACTGGATGCCCTTCTCTGTTGCTATCTGCTTTATCCTCTTGAGACAAGGCTTCTCACTGAACTTGAAGCTTGCTGCTGTTTAGCTAGACTGGGCTGTCCAGCAAGATCACAGGATCCTCCCATCTCGACCCCCAACTCTGGGGTTACAGGCATTCGTGGCTATTTCCAGCTATGTGGGTGTTGGAGATGCAAACTCAGGCTCCTCATGCTCACACAGCAAGCTCTCTTATGCCCTGCAATCTCCTCAGCCTCTGGCTGTGCCGATGTAATAGAAGAATTAAATACAGTTGGCGTTAGGGAAGAAAAAGTGACATGACCAGTAAACAGAGTTTTTTTTTCTTTCTTCTTTTTGGGGTGTGGCGAGGCAATAAAGCATGCGGCACTGAGAGAAACTCGTTATGTACCAATCACAAACTTCTGGAAACGATCAATCCCATTTGGTCTGCTCTGTTTGTGCTGTCTTAGCTTGTGACCTGAGGAAAGACATAAGCGATCCCTAAACATTTCAAAGGCTCCTTAAGGTGGTCAGTTTTATTTCTTCCAGATATTAAGCCGCTGATGATTTAAAAGAGAAAATTCACGTGTGCGTATTGTACACGCTGGAAGTAGGGTTCCTGCCTTCCTGAAACAGGAAACCCAGCATTGTCCAGCAACAGGCAGATGTGTGCACCAGCTAGACACGGCATGATTAGGAGAGCTGAGACAATGAGCTTCCCAGGTTCCAAGAAAAACACGAATCTGGGACTGAAGCACAAGTAATGCTGACTGTCCTGGGATTTTGAATTTACAGCCTTCGGGGAATGTGCTAAGTAGTGAATTTACCTGTGGATATTTTTTCCCCTGGGCAGATTAACACTATGGAGACTTGGGCATGTATATCACTAAGCAGAACAAAATTCCCAGATAAATGGGAAATTGAAAACATAACAAGTTTATGCATGTAAGTACATACCCTAACCTGCCTCCACACAGAAACATTTCATACAAACATGGAAAAATGGGGCTAGAAAAGGCCTTAAAGTCGTGTAGCCCATGTCTCTTATAATATAGACAGAATAATCCCAGAGAGAGAAAATAGCCACATGACCACTCAGTGTTCCACAGACAGAATGGACTAGAATCCAGCAGCTTAAGCAAATACTTTCTGGATTCCATTCTTTGGCCTACCTTTAATATGGGACTCACAACAAGTCGTGTTTGTTACATGCCAACTTGACTGGCCACAAGATAACCAGCATTAACATTTTCTCCATGGACTGAGTAAGGGAGATTTCTCTCCCTCCGGTGTGAGAGGATCTTGTCCAGTCAGCCGAAGGCCTGGCCAGAATAAGAAGGCTGGCTTTCCCTCAGCTAAGAGGGAATAGTCTCCACTCACTGCTTTACCGGGGATATCCGTTACTCCTGTCCTTGGCTTCAGACCTGAATACGAACTCTTGGTCTTGAGCCTATAAACTTTTGGTCTGGAATTCACGCCAGTCGGCTCTCTTAGGTCTCCAGCTGGGTGCCAGATCTTAGGATTTCATGACTTTCATACTGTTGAGATCTGGTTATTATTGATTGACATTGTTCTATGAGCTCCATAATGTTATAATGGAGCTGAAAAGGGCTGTTGCCTAGTGATACCGCATATGTTGCAGCATTATTGCACAACACATTACCGGTATAAAGAAGCCTACTGTGCTGGTATAAAGAAGCCTACTGTGCTGGCAACAGAATCAAGTATATGCACAGTCAAGTATAAGCTGTATTTTTGATTTTAGAGCATAGTGATTATACTCTATAAAATAACCTCACCATAGTTAAGTATATTGTATTCCTATGTACACAATGACAAAATTACCTAATGAGAAATGTATCTCACTGTAAAGTGACATATGACAACCATGCGCACACGGACACACACATACACACAATTTCTCCAATAAACTTTTAGTTCAACAGATTAAGAGTGTGAAATTGTCTAAATGGGTTGTAGAGATTGTAGATTGGTTACCCAAAGCCATTCACAGTCCTCCAAGGGTAAAAAGCTAAGATATAATGTTTCAGCCTCTTTTAGAGCTATAGGTCATGTGATACGGCTTTTAACAATGACCTACATCCCTAAGAGGGTCTACATTGCTTCCTAACCTCTATAGTACCTTTTTTTTCCCTGTCTGGAGCTTGAACACACCAAGAAGGTACCGAGGGCAGCAGCCATCTTGGGAACATGTGGACATGGGAACATAGCCACATGCTATGAACTGCTACAGAAGAAGAAGTGACCTGGGTACTGCCATAGTTACTGTTCATTGCTGTGATGAATCCCCTAATCAAGGCAATGTATAAAAGGAAGCACTTAGTTGGGAACCTGACTACAGTGTCGGAGGGTTAGTCCGTGAACGTCCTAGTGGAGAGCATGGTAGGAAGCAGGCAGCCAGGCAGGCATGGCGCTGGGGCAGTAGATGAGAGCTACAGGTAGAGAGTAAGACCCTGGACCTAGTGTGTGCTTTTGAAACTTCAAAGCCTACCCACTAAAACACAGCTCCTCCAATAAGGCCACACCTCTTGATCCTTCCCAAACAGTTCCACTAGCTGGGTACCGAATATTCAAATATATGAGCCTATTGGGACCGTTCTCATTCAAATCACCACAGGAATTCAGTCTGGTGGTGCAGGCCTATAGTCACAGCTACTCAGAAAGCTGAGGCAGGAGGACCATGCCGTTTTTTTTTAACTTTGTGAGACCCTGTGTTACAATAAAAATTAAAATAAACAAATTAGTAAGCATTAAAAATATAGCTGAGCATTTATATAGCATTTATATACCAAAGTAGACTGAATCTTGGTGCTAACTATCCACAGCAGATCCACTATTTCCTACTTAATTCTTCTTTGTTTTCTTTGAGTCAGGGTCTCCCTGTATAGCCCTTGGTGATTTGGAACACCCTCCAGAGAGGAGGCTGGCCTTGAACTCAGAGATCCACCTGCCTCTACCTCCAGAGCACTGGGATTAAAGGTGTATGCCACCATGGATTCTAGGATTAAAGGCACATCCCCACCCTCCTCCCCCGCCATGGATTCTGGGGTTAAAGGCATATGCCACCACTCTCAGTTTTTTAAAGTTCCTTTTCATGCAAAACCAATTATATCTGCTGCTTCCAGTATTCAAAGGGGTTCATGGAGATTTCTCATAAAGAGCAATCACCTCTCCACAGACAGTGAGGAGACAACCACAGGTGGCCCCAGCACAGTGCAAGAACAACCGGGCTGAGCCAGCAGACCTGAGAGAGAGAGAGAGAGAGAGGGAGAGAGAGAGAGAGAGAGCTGCTTCTGTCATCCCAGAGGCGTATCTCTGAGCCTGTCTTGAGTTTGGCTTCCCAATTTACTTATAAGGATTGACATAAAATGAGATAAGGACCATAAAAGACATCGAACAATGTAAACGCCCCCATAGAAGTCAAATTACAGTGTATAACCTGATTGCGTGCAAACCAAAGCAGATAGGTTCAAGATGAGGACAGTGCGTGAGTTTATTATCTTTATGGCATTTGTTTTGGCTCTTCTTCCTTCTTCTGAGAGTGAGAGTCCTGAGGTGAGTGAGCTCCATCTGATAAGGCGCGGCAGAAGAGAGCCTTACGGAACGAATTTCAAAGAACTAAGAAGACAAAATACTACTCAGTATGCTTATTGCTTACCGGTAACTGTTGTCAACTGTAACATAACTCAGACCTCCTGCAGTATGCTCTCAACAGCCCTCTGGCCTTTCAGATCCTTTTAATTACATGTTTAATGCCATGCGTTTAATGTCCCATGATATCCGAAGCCCCACAGATCTTAAATCTCACCTTGTCAGGAACTGAAGAGTGCGGTGGCAAGCGCCCTGTTCTATTTAACCTGTGCACCCTGGAGCAGGGTGAGCACGGCCGAGCTCCTCCCCAGACCCTTCAGACACCACCATGGAATGCTCCCATCCGCTCCCATTCCACATACCTTGTCCTGCGTTTGGCATCGGACGCAGTCACACTCAAAGCAGTACTGGTCCCTCAGCTGCTTCCGGCGCTCCTCGCTGGTCATCAGCATGTCCAGGTAGCAGATGGTGAGCTGTGGGAACCGAGGGAAGGGCTTGCATGGCCGGTGTATTCATTTCCATCTACTGTTATCACCACTGCTGATACTTAGAGTGACACCAACAGGTGGAAGACGAAGGAGCCGCCTATAGCCCCCTCCCCTAGGGACTGAAATGTGGTTTATTCTTGTCTGACTCACTGTCAACATATAGACATTACATATTTAACTTAAAGGATTAGGTTTATAACCTCAACACACTTTTGTACTTTCTCTTTCCTTCTTTCTTTCTTTCTTTCTTTCTTTCTTTCTTTCTTTCTTTTTTTGTTTGTTTGTTTTTCTTTCATCAGAGAGTAAAACATCAGGAGTTATTTTATATTTAGTGTCACTAAGGTTTGGCCATAAATTCTATGACCCTTGATAATCAGAGAAGCCAGTTTCACTCCGATTTTGGGTCCCTGGTCTTCAAGTAACACCATGGGCATAAACATGTTCCCACTGATGGAATCCCTAACACACAAGAATCAAACCCACAGCGTCAGAACAGAACTCTTTTTCCTGTCCTCCTCTCCTGCAAAGCCCCACTAGTTAGGACAGGAGGCAGTGGCTCTAAGTTCATGTGGTCCAGACTGAACCCTTTGTGTCTCCCTTGACTCTAACACTCGAAACCACCAGGAAGTTCTGTTGGATCCACATTAACAATACATCCAGAACTGACCATTTTTAATCTTTCCCACTGTTACATCCCAACCTGGCCCACCACCATCTCAGCATGGCCGCCCTGCCCCGACCCCAGCCCTTCTCTCCTAGAAGGAATCTCTGCCTTCTATAGTCTAGCCTTCACCACAACTGAAGTCAGGCAGGCTTTCTTCAGTTTGAAATACTGCAATAGCGCCCCCTTTTGTCTGAGGAGAGCCAAGGTCTCACAGAGCAACCTGAGCTTGACCTCTGCGCTGTGTAGGCTTTAGTGTTATGCTGAATTGGAGGAACTACAAAGTCCTCATTTAGAAACTTGTTTACTATTTGGTAAGAGTGTGTGTGTGTGTATATGTATGTGTGTGTGTGTGTGTGTGTGTGTGTGTCTAATGATAAAACTTGTTTTGTTATGCTTACTGTTTTTAAATACTCATTTTTTTCAAATTTGGTAAAAAATATTAGTCTGTGATAACCCAAATAAATATGGGTCTTTCTTGCTTCTCTGTCCCCCGTGACAGAGAAGCAAGAGCTTCACATAAGCTGTGCCTACTCCTTTGAACACATGCCCCTCCCTGAACATTCCCTTCCCCCTTCCCCTGGCTCTTGATGCTCTGGCTAGTCTGGCCTCTTTACTGTCCCTTCATATTCTCACTTCAGGCCTGAGCTCTCCCAGATCCACCAAGGTGGCCTCCCAGGTCCTCTTCCATTTCAATCAAATCCCATTTTCTCAAAGAGGCCTAACCTGCAGCCTATTTAAAATAACAACTGGTTCCCACCACACCCAGCGCTCCTCCCCTCCCCCTTGTCTGGCTTTGCTTTACTCTGGTAATGGATACCAGGTTGTACTGTACTGTATACATTACTTATTTATCTGTTTTCAAATGCAGAATGTAATTATGAAGCAGGGTTGGGGCGGGGGGGATGGCAGGAGGGAGATGGAATATTGTAGAGAGGAGGGGGCAGGGCTATCTGTTGAAAGAGTTGACAAAATGCCCCAGAGCAAACACTCCATGTGGTTTTCCTTAACTGAAAACAAAGCATCCCGTGTCTACTAAACATGATTATACTTGTTTGAAGTCAAGTAGGGCAGGGAAGGCCTGACAGAAAATGACTTGAAGGGCCAGCCACATGGGTCAGACTGGCACTGTCACCAGGGTGATAGAATACAGGTCCTGAGCTGACTCCCTGGCTTATCACAGAGTCTCAGGTTAGAAAGCTGTGGGTGCCATCTTCCACAGGAGAACTAATGCCTGCCCAAGAGTATAGATCTGGTCTTGAGGAACACCTCCAGTGAGTGCGGCACTCCTGAAGTAACTTGAAACAGTGAAAACCTAAAAAGGGTTGGGACTTGCGTTGGACCTGATTCGAGCCTGACTCTTTCACCTGGACCTCAGCAGGCACCCTTCTGGAGGTGGCCGTGGAGCCTCCAACCAGAAGGGGCCTCTCCAGCCCCTCCATGGAATATACAGAGTACAAGATGTGCAGAGCAGTGGTGGCAGCTGGGCCTTTTGGCTAAGATGATGGTCACTTCTGATCTGAAGGAGGGCAGGGGTGAAAGGGCTACAGGATACGGGCAGTTCCCATGATTTCTGGAGAACACCGTACTCCATAGTCCAAGCAACCGGTGCCTGAGCATGTACTCAAGAACTGTCTTTATCAGTAAGTTTGGGGGTGTACACTCATCCTGTATCTTCAGACTCTCTGGTCCTGGAGAGGTCCCCACACAGGTGAGGGGGTAAGCTAGCTAGCTGATGACTTTGCCCCCTGCAGAAGTCATTCTAGGACTCTGTTGCCCAGCCCAGCCTAAAGCCACCGCTATCAGGTTCAAGCCAAGGGTAGAAGCTCTTGGGTAACTCCAAGCTACTGCGAAGCCACCAGCTCCACGGTGTCTGACTCCAAAACTGCATGATGAGGACTAAAACTCATGAGGGACTGTGCCAGGCAGGAGACTGGGTGTTTCGCTGAACCCCAATAAACAGAGTCTCACAGTCTTTCTGGGTAGCCCGTAATGCCCGGAACCTTTACCCAAGCAATGGCTTTCTAATTCGCCTCCCAATGGCTTCTTCTACCTTTTACCTTCTAGACTGCTGGGGGGGGGGGGGGCGGGGGGGGATAGGGATGAGAGAGAGAGAAAGAGAGGGAGGGAAGGAGGAAGGAAGGAGGAGAATCGGGGGTGGGGGGAACGCTCCCTAACACCCACAGCTGATTGAATCACTCCATTCCTCTCTGTGAAGACTGCAGACAGCTTCCCTTTCTTTGCCTGTGGGTGGAGCCCACAAGGCTCTTCTCCTGGACTGATTGTAGATCTACTTCCTAGTCTCAGATGCCCTGCACCTCATACAGTCTTGACTGTACAGCTGTCTCTGAAATGTGTGACACCGCCGTGATCCTGTGCCCTTTCCCCACCCCCATCCTTCATGTTTGGCTTTAAAATGCCCCTCCCTCTGGGGTAGGGACTCCTTATCTCCCCCCCCCCCCCCCGTGCCTCTTTCACGCCACTGAGGTTTGCAAACTGTAATGTACCAAGGCCAAGGGGCTCGGTGGCAAGAACACCCCTGAAGCACACAGCTAGCTTGAAATGGCAGCTCAATCATTTTCTCAGGCAAAGATAAAAAACCTTTATTAAAGGCTCATAGATTCGAAAGTTTAAGTGGAGTCACTGCTCATGACACGCAGGGCTCATTTAGTGGGTGCACACATACAAAACACGGCCATTGATCAACTGATGCTTTAATGGCACAGAACAAAATCACATTAAAATATTAATGCTCTGACCACTGCTCTGCCATAAAAGTGTAACTCTTATGGAAAAATGCATAAATCATTTCCAGCTTTAGAGCAATATCGTAGAGGTTTCGGGGACTTGGTTATGGTGCCTCTGTTCAAATCGCAAAGCGAAGAAAACCATTTTCCCTGAAACCCTCTTTCCCATCAACAACGGAGTGCAGAATAAAACCAAATCCTGTTTTCATTTTTGTAGTATATTATCACAGTTACACATTTTTTCAATACTGGTTCAAAGTTTAAAAAAAAAAAAAATCACTTCATTTTAAAGTCAAACCTGAATGTCACTTCAGTTCCTTTTCTTTGTCTACTAATTTTGGCTTCTAAATATTGTATTCTTCACTTCCACTATTCTGAGCCACCACCTGGCCTCCTCTTGACTTCAGACTGTCATTGTCAACTCTTGCCTGGAGGGACAGCCTGACTCTCCTTCTCTTAATCTTGTCTATACACATAAGCTCTTACCATACCTCCCCTCCTCTAAACTTCAAGGAGGCTCATTGCCTGGCTTTCTTCCCTCTGTGAAAATTTACTAAAAGCCTCCCACATAGCAGACACTTAGGAAATCCTTGGGTGAACAGTATTCTGTAAGAAAGCCCCAGACATTGGTCCAGTCCCCTGTATTCTCCATTCCAGGTTGGAATGGATTCTCCAGTATATCGACATAAAGCATCTCTTGCTCACTGAACTCTCCGCTCTGCCCATGGCTTCTGTCTCTTTGCCTGGAACACTGGTCCCTAACTTTCTCTCTACAGATCCTTTCAGATCTAAAGGAAACTTCTTTATATGTCCCCTTAACTGCTCCCTGCCACCCCCACCAACCCTGACACCTATATATGCCTCGGGTACTCTGTTCTAAGTATCCATGAAGCCTGGGCACACCTGTGCTACCATATGTCTTCTGTTCTGTCTCCTCCTTCCACATGAGAAGGTCATTCTGATGCATGGATTCCTCAGATTCTGGAATGGCCAACCAGCTCCTACCACCCAGAAAGCCCTCTGTGAATTTGTTACATGCTCTAGCAAACAGAGATTACTGAATGAAGAACCAGACGGCCCTAGTCCCCAAACACCTGAAGCAAACATTGACAGTAGGGTTACTGATATGTTCAAGTCACGCAGATCACTCTCCACCCAAGTGATGAGGCCCAGAGGATGATGAACCGAGTGTTAGTAACAAGAGCTTAGAAATCCCCAACCCCCTCTCATAGGTTTTCTTGTGTGTTGACATCATCCAGTGCTGAGAATTGAATCTGAGATACTGTATATGCTCAGGGCTTTACCACTGAGAGAGACTCTAGACCTGTTTGCTTAAAACATCATCACCATCAACAGTCACTTTTACCTTTAGGTGACATGCGATGATTCATCTTAACGGTCAACTTGACTGTACTAAGGTATGACTAGGAAATTATGAAAGCACACCTTGGCTGCATATCTATGAGGGAGTTTCCAGAGACAAGCAGATGAGGAGAGTTCTCACATAAACAAGTGTAATCAATTGGTACATTCAAAATTTGAATAGACTATTGGGGAAAGGCATACCTGGGGGAGGTGGGACCTGGTTGAGGATGTGGGTCACTGGGAAACTACACAGCTCTGGTCTCCTCATTACAGCTCCACTCTGTCTACCATGATGTGGACTATCTCAGTTGTCTTCATGGCCACGAGACAAACCGCCTTTGTTAGGTGATCCTGTAGTGGCAATGTGCTGTCTCACTACAGGCTCAGAAGCATGGAGCTAACTTCCCTTGGACTGAACCCTCTAAAATGTGGAGTTCAATAAACCACTCCTCTTTCTAAGTTGTTGATGTCAAGTCACAGCGGTTCAAAAGTCACAAGCATGCTGACAGTGCTGAACATAGACGTCCCCTTTCTAGTCCACCTTGAAGTCACATGACCCCAGAAGCCGAACTTAAAATTCCCCATAGCATCAGCAAGTATTCCACTGTGTACTGACTGGTCCTGGAAACTCAGCAAAAGATCCTGTGTAAGAGGCAATGTACTTGGTTGAAAATATGTTTGAAGCGAGTCCTGTCAAGGCCAAATCCCTGTCTCTATAAAATATGGTATCTAAGTTTAGGTTTTATTGGAGGAGTACTGCATAAATGCTATAAAAGCTTATGGCTCTCCAGTTTCCTCGCAGGAAATATCCACTTTAGCAAATTGGAAGGCAGGAGGAAACAGACTTCTGGAAAACATGACAATAAGCAGAGCTCAGCATGGGTAGTAACCGCACACAGCCCACGCTGACTCTGTGTGGCCCAGCAGCCTGGACCGGTCTATGTGTAGTTCCCTGTGAGATCTCAAGCTTTAGTAAAGGTCCTTTGCCCAAGAAGCTGAAGTGGCCATCTCCACAAAGCTATACTTGCAAATCCTGTTTGACCCTTGTTTCTGTGCTGAAACTACCACCCAGAAATGCCGGTGGGTTTACAAAAGCCCAGTGACAAAGGCCTGAAAGAGAGCGCCACGTCTGCTTTCTGATACAGAATTTAAAATATCTTCAAAATGTGCTCTGTGGCTTTCTGGGTAAGCCCTGGGGAATGGTACTGACAAGCTGGGGTTGCCTCTCTGCCCAGGAAGGAATGATCATGTGCTGGGGTGTGACAAGCAGCTGGACTATTGCGGCCAATGAGATTTAATGACCCCTATGCAAATATATAAGATAGACAGCCCCAGTCACAAAAGAACATCTTTCAAATACATGTCACAGGACCATGAAGAAACCCAGTGACCAAGACCAAAAAATATGCATAGATTCATCTACAATTTGGTGTGTGTCTTCTTGGTGTCAGGACAGCAAGGAGTTAGGTGTAGCTTGCGGGTAGGAGGGAGCCAAGTTGAGAAAGGTACTGCCAAGCAGGGAGAGCTGGCAGTGGGAGGCATGGGTTTCCTTACCTCCTCTCCCGCCTCAATTTCTCGCACTGCACGCAGTAAGAGGTGGGGCCCGTTGAACACAATGGAGCAGTTGGGGTCACAGCTGTGATTCAGCAAAGACATACTGAAAGAAAGCAAAAAAAAAAAAAAAAAAAAAAAAAAAACAAACAAAAAAAACAGACAAGGGGACTGTCATTGCTCAGAGTTTTAAACAGCTACATCAGACACAACAGTCAAAAGACACCTTAGGCAGAGAGGGGAGGGGGCAAGATGGGTTTGATGGAGGAGAAATGAAGATTGGGTTCTTGGGGCATTTATAGGCATGTTCCTGTGCTGCTTCTCATAACACGGGCTAATTAGGGAAGTTTGATAATAAGTCCTTTTAGTCCTTCTGGGGAACGGGTCACAGTAGATTCCACCCAATAAGGTTCCCAGAATGAAGGGGGTACTGGCAAAGTAACTGGGAAAGAGATCATCTCTGGGACAAAGGGTATGGCTGCAGTTACAGCAGTCACCCGCGGTGCCACTGACCAGTGGAGGGT
The DNA here is from genome assembly GCA_019843815.1 of Montemys delectorum. NCBI lineage: Eukaryota > Metazoa > Chordata > Mammalia > Rodentia > Muridae > Montemys > Montemys delectorum. The sequence goes on from JADRCD010227278.1 coordinate 13,421, forward strand.
CTCACTGCTCTGGTAGGGAAGGGCTGTGGCACTGTTAGATGCTCACACTGAAGAAAGATCAGAAGTACGTGCTCTTGGTATGTCCCTGGTGCATTCTGGGGAAGGAGCCTAGTTGCCTTCTTTTCCTGAAGGTTTTGACGGTGGTGGTGGGGAGTGTGGGGGGGAATGCAATGACTTTACGCTGTCACACCATGAACTGACAACGGTTAGGATGAGCATGTACTGTGTGGAAAGGACTTGCTGAGGACTGGAGCAGGGTGACCAGCTTCAGCCACCACGACAAGCTGGTGGGGATTATCTACAGGTGAAGAGACCAATCCCGAAGGCTGGAACTGGCTTATCCAAGGACTCACAACTTCACTGACTACTGAACCAGAACCAGGTGCCCTGAGCTCAGAGCCCATGCTCTGAAGTCCTCTGAGTTGCTGCTTTCTGAAACCTGTGCTATGAACAGACATGGCCTGCAAGCAACGACATGTGTGGGGACTAGAGAGGAGGCGGAGTCTCAGGCGCAATTACTGAGAAGAAACACAATGTTTAAACCCTAGGGGCATAAAGATGGAATGAGAGTCAGCTCCGGGATAGAGGCTGCCGCAGAGATAGCTAGGAAACAATGCAGCAGGCTACTCCTGGAGGCTCTGGAGCCTCTTCTAGAGGTGACTGGAAAAGTGTGCTATCACCAAAGTCAAACTTAGCCACCAGTCTGGAGGGGAAACTGTATGCTTCTGCTCAAGAGATGGAGGCCGAAGCTTCAGGGGAGACTTTGTAAAGATAACTGAATTCCAGCACCCATAAGCCTGAATCACCTACCCCAACATCAGCCTGAGAACAAGTGGTTAGAGATGAAGCCTGCCTTGTCTTAATAGCATAGTGTATAATGTGTGTTATAAGACTTATGTTTTTTTTATAGCCTTGTGCAATTTAGTACTATGTTTTGAGTTTGGCTATTGAGCTAGAGGCTACAGAAGCCTTTCCAATGACCCCCCCCCC